>CAUYON010172754.1:0-22208 GCA_963573935.1 Arctocebus calabarensis
GCTGTGGCATCAGAGCTCACAGCAACCTCCAATTCCTGGGCTCAAGCGAGTCTCCTGCCTCTGCCTCCCAAGTAGCTGGGACTACAGGCGCCCACCACAACACCTGGCCATTTTTTGGTTGCAGCCATCATTGTTGTTTGGTGGGGCCCAGGCTGCATTCGAACCCGCCAGCTCAGGTGTATGTGGCTGGCGCCTTAGCCCGCTGAGCCACAGGTGCTGAGCCAAAAACTTGTTAGCTTTTATGGCTATTACCACTACTACTCTATTTTAAGAAATGAATAGTGGGCTTTGAGTGCCACATCCTAGAGGCTCACAGCACCCTGTCCCAGGCAGGGCTGCCATCTTTTCTCCAAGCTTCTAGGAAATCTCAGGGCCCAGGAGAAGGCTCCCATGCTTGGTTCCCACCCTCCAAGAAGAACAGCCATTTGCATCATTCATGCTTGTCCTTGCTTTCCTGGTTTCCTTATGGTTTCATTTGTGAGAATAAGGAGATGCTTCCTTTGTCAGAAATTAACCTGAAGTGCAGTGGGCTTAGAGAAAGAAGAGAGTGCAGAAGAAGAGGGAGAAGTGGGGAAGAAACTAACTTTAAACAGAAGATCCTTCAGGGAGATAACTTGAGAGACATCCACCCTAACCCAGAGGTGGATAAAGTTAGTGCCCCTAGCAGGAACATTCAGAGGGGTGCCCTAGGGCTATGTTCCTCTGGGGGCAATGGTGGTGTTCTGAACACCTTGTATAGCACACTACCTTGCTGTTGAACTGTGATGTGATCGGACCCTAGCCAGCAACTGAGAGTGTGTGAGATGCCCGCTGAGTGGCCTGCCAACTGGAGCAGCAGCCTTGGCCTTGAAAGGCAATGGGTTCTCCTTGGAGGCTCAGTTTCCAGGAAAGTTATAGAGCAGTCCACTGGTACGTTGGGGATTACCCACAGTGGGCAATGTTGTTCATGGGGTGAAAGCCCCATCTCAGGGCCCAGGAACCAGGCTTTCCTCTGGGCTCTGATGTAGCTGAATCCTCTACCTTCTCTGAGTTCTAGTAACCCCATCTGTAAAATGGGAATAGCACTTGCAGTATGCTTGTGGTTGAGAAAGGAGGAATAAAGGAAGAGTGGATGTTAAAGCTGCCTAAAAAGTTCAAAGTACAGAACATTATTACGTCTGAGGCCCAGGCTGGGTGACTCACTTATCACCTGACATTGCACTGTAGCAACTCCAAGGTCACTGCAGGAGGAACCTCGATCAATTTTCACTTATGGATTAGCATGGATCCTTCCCCCAACACAATAGTAAGTGATGGCTCTTACCACACCACAGGGACCACCAGGAAGCCAGTCATTCCTCTTCCTGGGCACATGACTGGACTATGCTTCCCAGCTTCCCTAGTGAGTATAAGTGGTCATGTGATCAAGTCTTAGCCAATGGGATGCAAGTAACCTGACCCATCAAAACCTCCCAGGCTTGTTCCTTAGTAATCTTTTTTGAGACAGCATCTCAAGCTGTCGACCTGGGTAGAGTAGTATGGTGTCATAACTCACAGCAACCTCCAACTTGGGCCTCAGTTTTTCTATTTTTAATAGAGATGGGCTCTCACTTTTGCTCAGTCTTGAACTTGTGAGCTCAAGCAATCCACCCACCTCAGACTCCCACAGTGCTAGGATTACAGGCATGAGCCACCACATCTGGGCCCCTTAGTAATCTTTTCTCTTTCTGGATGGGTTCATTGGCAACAACCTCCAGAGTGACTATGGAAGCTTAAGAGAGACAGACAAAGACACGCCTCTGATCTGATCACCCACCCACTACTGTTAAGTGAGCAAGAAATAAATATCACTTGTGTTTGAACTTTTCTACATTTCAGGGTCTATGTGTTAGTGCTGTTATCCTATCCTAATTCACATAGATCAGTGTAGCCTATGAATCGTCCCACCTCCAGGAAGCCCATGGTGTTCTTTCCCTCCTTTCTCTCAAGTTTGCCTCTGTCAAATGCTCCCTTGTATTGCTATTTAATCATTTTGTGGGAATTTGAACTATAAATTAAAATAGGGGCTCAAATTTTTCTTTTCTATTTTATGCCATACCTAGCAAAGTGCTGGTCCCAGAGAGATGTTTAATTTTTTTTTTTTGCAGTTTTGGCCAGGGCTGGGTTTGAACCTACCACCTCCAGCATATGGGGCAGGTGCCTTACTCCTTTGAGCCATAGGAGCTGCCCCCAGAGAGATGGTTAATGGTCACTGGATTAAATCTTATGTTCCCCTGTCTGTGCATTTAATGGGAAGTGTCCATTCTCTTTTTCTCTGCCTCTGAACTTTTACCCCCTTGTTATTCACAATTTCCACCACCTCTCTTCTTCCATAGCACCTTTTGTTACCACTGTAGGATACAGTGATTTATCTTTCTTTCCTTCAACATCACAGAACCTATGTTCACCTCACAAATTCATTGGGACAACTTTTGCATTACTGAGTTAGCATTTTGCAGTGTTACTATAAAATCATGATGCATTTCAGAGATGGGCAGGGGGGAAAGGTGAACAAAAGACACTGAAAAGCAGAAGCACTGGGAGTAAGAAGACTACTCAGAGCCTAGAGCCTAGGGAAAGGGGCGTTTCACGGGGAAGGGGGCAGCATCATCTTTAGCAAAAAGAGTGTTTGAATAAACATGACAATCAGTCCCACAGTCCCAACAACATGAAAATGACAGAACAGGCCAGTCCAGGACAGGCGTGGAGGCTTGCACCTGTAATCCTAGCACTCTGGGAGGCTGAGGTGGGTGCATTGCTTAAGCTCAGGAGTTGGAGACCAGCCTGAGCAAGAGTGAGACCATATCTCTACTGAAAGTAGAAAAACTAGCCGGGCATTGTCACAGGCATCTGTAGTCCCAGCTACTTGGAAGGCTGCATCAAGAGAATTGCTTGAATTTGAGGTTGCTGTGAGCTATGATGCCATGGCACTATAGCCTAGTGACAGAGTGAGACACTGTCTCAGAAAAAAAAAAAAAATGAAAGGAAAAGAAAATGAGAGATCAAGGGTGAGGGTGTAACCTGAGGAGGGAGTGGGTAGAAAGAAAATGGAGACAGTGAAAATAAAAGACACTTAAGAAGTTTGGGGAAGGGGCTCGGCGCTTGTGGCTCAACAGGCTAAGGCGCCAGCCACGTACACCTGAGCTGGCGGGTTTGAATCCAGCCCGGACCCGCCAAACAACAATGACGGCTGCAACCAAAAAATGGCCGGGTGTTGTGGCGAGCGCCTGTAGGCCCAGCTACTTGGGAGGCGGAGGCAAGAGACTCGCTTGAGCCCAGGAGTTGGAGGTTGCTGTGAGCTGTGATGCCACAGCACTCTACGCAGGTTGACAGCATGAGGCACTGTCTCAAAAAAAAAAAAAAAGAAGTTTGGGGAAGGGCGGCGCCTGTGGCTCAAAGGAGTAGGGTGCCAACCCCAGACGCCAGAGGTGCAAAAAACAAAAAGAAGTTTGGGGAGAGCTGAGGGGTAGAGAGAAATACGAAGCAAGAAAGTATTACCAAAAAATTTAAGAGGGATCAGACTTACTGACAGGAAAGAACTAGTAGACAGGAAGAGGTTGAAGAAGAGAAAAGAGAAGTGGGGGGTGAGCAGCGCAGCAGAGCCCCTGAGAAGCAGGGCTGGGTGACGGATCAAGCACACTCCGGCAGGCCTGGGCCAAGGGACCTGTTTCCTTGACAACTGATGTGATGGAGGAATGACATTCATCCTTTCTTCCTTCTACGTTGGTTGTTAGAAGGGTTTGGGGGTGAGATCCCAGCTAGTGGAGTGGTGTCTGTGTCTTTCAGAAAAAGAAACCAAATTATCTTTTGGAACGAAGAGAAGCAACCCCAGCAGTCACTGACCGCCCCCATCCCCAGCTCCTCTCATCCTGGTGACATGTCCACTGGTTCCTATGGCCCCTTCTCACAACCCTCACCTCCGCTTCAGGAGCTGATCGTGTTGCAAATCAAGAAAAATGCAGGGTTAGACTCTGGTCTACCTGGAGGCTCTTAGAATTCCTTTATCTTCAAGTTTCAGCTTCTTGAAAACCTGGACCACAGCCTCTTTATCTCTATTTTTCCTGAACCCAGCATGGATTTAACCGCTAAAAAGATAAGCCCGTTGCTCTAATGTAGGGAGAAGAACAGAATTCTTCACTTTGAGAAGCCTAGTTGTTAAAGAAAGAAAGAAAGAAAAAATGCTGGTTTTGCATACAGGAACAGACTGCACCCGGCCTCTGCCCATGACTGGCATGTGCGGGGAGAGTCAATGGCCCGGTGCCTGTGGTCTTTCTTCCCTTTGACTCACCCCTATTTTGCTAAGTTATCCTAGTGGCGGACGCCACGTGCAGGACACATCAGTCCTCTAATCCTCAGAGCAGTCCTATGCGCCATTGCTATCTCCTCTTAAAAGGAAAGAAGCTTCCAGAGGGTAGGTAAACTAGGTCACACGGCTTGAACCTTGCAGGACGGCTCTGCCCCGTGGTCTGCTGTACCAGATGGCCTCGTGCCCAGACCCTCTCTGGGTCTGTCCCCTTCTCCCCGGGGCTGCCGCTTTATCTACTGGGAGTGGGGGGCGCTGAGAAATTCTCCTGGGACTGTAGCTTCCCTCGCGCTCCCCTTTTTCCTGGTTGCCTACTCTTTTCCCTGGGCCTTTAAGTCTCCTCCAGGAGAGAATAACAGTTTTGGCCACAGCCAGAACTCCGACCTAGGGCTGAACCTGGCGGGGAGTGCAAGCTGCAGAGGCGCTCGGAGCTCGGAGCTCGGAAGCGTTTGGAAAGGACGCGCCGTGTCCACCAGAGGGCGCCGTCGGCTCGCGGAGTCGGGCGCGGGCGGCCCAGCTGCGGAGCCCCCAGTGGCCTGGTCACCGCGGACTCGGGTACAGAGGTATGAGAGTAAGATTCGCATTGGGGCAAGGAGGGGAGAGACCGACAAGAAGTCTATTTGTGACACTCTTATTTCAAATGGTCATAGAGCACGAAGTTGCATCTGGCACGTCCAAGATACCGGAGTACCAAGATGTGTCATTTTGGGTCTCCAAAGACTTAAAGAGTTTTAGGGAAGTGGCAGAATTAAGACAGGTATGAGGCTGTCTGAAGTGGGAGGAGGGCTGGGGAAGGCGCTATCCTCCAGTTAGGGGAATGAGACCCAGTTTATACCATTTGGGACAAAGAGAGACACATGCTGATACCTAAATGATTATAAGTAACAAAAAGCAATAGTCCCTGCCCTCCAGCCACAGCTGTGGATCCTGAAAGATAAATCAGAAGTACAAATGGATTCACCAAATGTCCAGAATGTGCTAGTAAAATATAACCTAGTCTGAACAATCAGATCAGTCATTCTGCTAATTGATAAAATACCCACAGGGGAGCCTGTGGAAACAGCTGTTACACTTGGTACAGGTATCATAAAAACATATGCTAGAAAGACGTCAGTGCATCTACTGATATTAGGAGAGAAGATGAAAAAATATAGAAGTCGAGAAACAACAAAGTCTTTTTGTTTTAAAGACTCATTATCAAGACCACTTAAGGAAGACCTGTATCAATGATCTAATCCCCCAGAAAATTATTACAATTATACTATCACCATAGTGTATATTATTATAAAAATTATTCTAGTACACTATGCTAAGGCTAGTTTAATTTGGAACAAGTAAATTAAAGCAAATGTAGACCTTGCATTTATAGAAATTTTGTTCCTGAGGAGTTAAACTGTAATAGAAGTTATTAACATGAAACAGTTGCATGACAATGTTTGACCTTGGCAATGTAGAAAAAGAAGTAAAGTTAGAAGGTATAAGACTTGAGACTAGATATCTCTTGTTAGTATTTTGGCCTTTTTTTCTATTTTGGCAAGTCAGTTAACATTTTCTGTTTCAGTTTGCTCATTTAGTAGAGGAACTTTTTTTTTTTTTTTTGAGACAGAGCCGCAAGCTGTCACAGCATCACAGCTCATAGGAACCTCCAACTCCTGGGCTCCAGCGAGTCTCTTGCCTCCGTCTCCCAAGCAGCTGGGACTACAGGTGCCTGCCACGATGCCCAGCCATTTTTTGGTTGCAGGTGTCATTGTTGTTTGGCTGGCCTGGGCTGGATTCGAACCCGCCAGCTCAGGTGTATGTGGCTGGCGCCTTAGCCTGTTGAGCCACAGGCACCGAGCCTTAATAGAGGAATTTAATGGCAATAAAAAATATAGAACAGGTGATCTCTCAGATCCTGCAGATCATAATAAACCTTCTCAGTTCTATTGTGCCCAAATACCTCCTTAGTGCTTGCTGTCTTGGTTCTGAAGTGGCTTTAAGGACCTGCAGGTCCTGTGAGGTTGGGCACATGAGGGGCCGGGGAAGGAGCTAGATCTGTTATTAAGGGGGAGTTGCTACATAATCTGAAGTGTTCTGTATGCTGTGGCCATTAAGGGAGGGGAGTGTCAAACAGTCACACTCTTATCATGACCATGCCTATCATGAAGTTTCTACAAAGATTTCTGATGGAGTCATTGGTCTGCCACGTACTGTACTACCTCTTTGCACCAGTTATTTGAGCATGGTGTTTTTGGCAGTCTTTAGTGCTAGTCACCAGATGCTCCAGACTCCTTGCCTATGCACGTGGTGGTAGAACTTCCTAGGCTGCTTGTGCTTCGGAGAGGGGTTTCATGAGATTGGTTTTAGCCAACAACAAGTTAGCAGAAATGACATTTAACACTTCCAGGTGGACTGTTTGAATGCCTGTGTAAGATCCTCCTGACATCCTTTTGCTCTCCACCTGTGACCCGCTGTGTTCCAGATAGTATCATTTCGGTTAACCTGGGTCCAGGAGTGTGAATGGTGCTGCTGCAGAGCAGACCTCCCAGCCAACCTGCCACAGACTCACAGCATGCATGAGAGGAAACCTTTAAGACCTTGGTGTTTGGAGACTGCTTATTATAGCAGCATGACCTAGTCATTCCTAACTAATAAAGGGGCATTGTCACTTTTGTTTCCCAGTGCATCATGACACTTATTACCAACTGCTAAATAAAGGACTGACAGAATTGACCTACTTCTCTCCTCTACTGGAGCTGGAATCGGCCATATATCTATTTGTCCTCCCCAGAACACCTACCCCAGTATCCTGGACATAGCAGGTACTTCATAAAGTCCCTTGGATTGATGCATGTACTTAAGAGTCTCAAAACACAGCCCAGTGAGTGGAAGAAGAGGAGGTTTGCCATGTTATTTTCCATTTAGTGCCCTGTAGAGTGGGGCTCACCTGACAGCCAAAGCATTGAGGAGGGAGAAGGCATCAGGCCATCTCCTCCTGCAGCCATCCTGAAGCTCTGCAGGGCTACCTGTGATCCCCTTACCTTTTGGCAGGTGAAACGGAAGCTTGGCCTCTGAGTCACTACAACAGAGTTCAGAATAGAGATGGAACTAGAATAAGAAGACCTGGCAGGCCAGACAAGAGGCAGCAGCAGTAGGGTGGGCCTGGGGCAAAGTTCAGGGGGGTGGTGCGAGGCTGGGGCAGGCAGCAGAGCGTTGGCAGGTTGTGTGTCATTGTGCCACACATTCCACCCCATGCTCCAGGTGGCGGGACTCTGCTCAAGAAAGCATGCGTGGAATGCATGATAGCCCCCCACCAAGCAGACCTTTGCAGAAGCCCATTAACATTCTATAAATGGCAGCAACTAGCACAACAAGAAAGACATGGATATTAACATGCCAGTCTAAGGTTCTGGCCCCCTCTTCCCTGCTTCCTTTAGCTGATCTAAACAATCTCCACAGACAGTTTCATTTTTGACCATACAGAGTGTAAACCATCTTCAGATTTGGATTTCTATCTAATGCCGCTTTTTTTTTTTTTAGATTTGATTTTTTCTTAAATTTGGTGGTGAGAATAACACTCTGAGTCCTCTGGAGAAAAATTACAGAAGAGAAAAATATCCATTTGCCACAAAATGGCTTTAAAAAATATTAACTGCAGTTATGCTGCTTGCCTACTGAAATGTGAAGTCTCTTCAAGAAAAAGTTGGAATCCATCTGCAGGTCCTACGAGGCCTTAACCATCAGGTTCCAACTTATCTCATCTTCTGTTCACTACCTACCAGGAGCCAGACATACCTGGTTGCTTACCTGTCCTAGACAGCCACTGTCTTTCCTGTCTGTGTGCTGCACATCTGTTCCCTTTGCCCCCAGTTCTCTTCCCTGTCCTCTTGTGTGCTCGAGGAACGCCTCTGGAAAGCTTACACTTGCATCAAATGAACCTGCTAGGGGATCCCTTTCCCGGTTCTCCCAGGCAAAGGGTTGATCCCTTCTCCACACCGCACCCATCCCTAGACCTACTGAGCATTGATTACACTGCTCTGGGCACAAGGCTGGTCTGTCAGTTCTTTTCTCATAAGCCTTAATTTTGAAAAAAGAGGGGCTCCATCTTAATCATATTTGTTGAATTCTTTTTTTTTTTTTTTGAGGCAGAGCCTCGAGCTGTCACCCTGGATAGAGTGCTGTGGCATCACAGTTCACAGCTACCTCCAATTCCTGGGCTCAAGCGAGTGTCCTGTCTCTGCCTCCCAAGTAGCTGGGACTATAGGCGCTCGCCACAACGCCCGGCCATTTTTTGGTTGTAGCTGTCATTATCGTTTGGCGGGCCCGGGGCTGGATTCAAACCCGCCAGCTCAGGTGTATGTGGCTGGTGCCTTAGCCCGTGGAGCCTCAGGGGCCGAGCCATTTGTTGAATTCTTATATCATTTTCCTTCTCTCTCACAAAGATTACAAAATAGGGCGGTGCCTGTGGCTCAGTGAGTAGGGCACCGGCCCCATATACTGAGGATGGTGGGTTCAAACCCGGCCCCAGCCAAACTGCAACAAAAAAATAGCTGGGCATTGTGGTGGGTGCCTGTAGTCCCAGCTACTTGGGAGGCTGAGACAAGAGCATCTCCTGAGTCCAAGAGCTGGAGGTTGCTGTGAGCTGTAATGTCACAGCACTCTAGTGAGGGTGACAAAGTGAGACTCTGTCTCTAAAAACAAACAAACAAACAAACACAACAAAGATTACAAAATAATTAGTACATAATTGAAATCCAAAGGACATTTTACTCAATGTATATACCACTTACCGTCTTTTCCTTCAGGATCATCTACCTGGGACAAGAGAAGATTGAAGCAGGTGATAATTACAATTTTTTTTTTTGTAAGTGATAATTATTGACTGGAATTTTACATTCTAAGCCCTTCCCCTGCAAGGATTTGTTTTCCTTTTTATGTAAAATTTGGAGCAGGGCATTATTTTAGAGCCTTCTCTTCCTCAAGTAAATTTAAGGGTTTTCTCTTGAACAAGTTCACATGATGCCCCTAGAGAATAAATATTTTCATTTGAGCAAGTTTGAGAGTGGGGAACTGAGAGGTTTATTCAGAAGTAAGATGTAATAAAGGCGAGAGATTGGCAATGTTTGCATGCAGATGACCAGCATTTTCCCTTTTTATGGAAACATTCAATTGCTCCAACCACAAAAGAGGCATTTTGTTTGGCAAAGCCTTTCAGTGCCCCTGCACCATGAGTCCTTGCATGGAAAGGAGACAAGTGGCTCGGCACCTGTGGCTCAATGGGCTAAGGCGCCAGCCACGTACACCTGAGCTGGTGGGATCAAATCCAGCCTGGGCCCACCAAATAACAATGACGGCTGCAACCAAAAAATGGCCGGGTGTTGTGGCGGGTGCCTGTAGTCCCAGCTACTTGGGGGGCGGAGGCAGGATACTCGCTTGAGCCCAGGAATTGGAGGTTGCTGTGAGTTGTGTTGCCACAGCACTCTATCAAGGGTGACAGCTTGAGGTTCTGTCTAAAAAAAAAAAAAAAAAAAAAAGGAAGGAGACAAGTGTTGGTTGCCTCTAAGAACTATTGCTGGATTATTACTCTAGGTAATGGTCTGCTAAGGGGCATATGCTGCCTTCCATAACCTTTCCCAGGGTGTGAGGAAATGGTGTTGGAAATTTCTAGATTATTGGTTTTAAGACAGTCACAGCGATGGTAGCATTTTATTTAATGTATTTGGGGGCTCTTCCCGGGGCAGAGGGGAGTGAGAATATGATATGCAAAAGGTTCAAGTTCAGTGTGTCCTTATTTCTAAACTTATTTCCTGTTTAACATACTAAAGAAGAGATATTTAGGTCAATGTTTTTCAATCGCATGTACTTCTATTTGCAGGTAAGATGGGAACTGCCCAGAGCAAGTGGTGAGAAGGTATGAAACCCAGTTAGTCAAAGATCCCTAACTTCATGAAATCCTTGACTTTCTAGATTTCCTAACAGGGTCAGGATTAGGGGGAAGCAAATGCAGTACTCAGGTTAGGTACAAAATTTAAGGGGTGCAAATAACATCAGTAATATAAACAATGTTTTAGTGAAATATTTAAAATTAACTAAAATTAGATATTAGGCTCATCCTGGATTTTTGCATTCTTTTTATTTTAAAAAATAACACATTTAGGCTGGGTGCGGTGGCTCACGTCTGTAATTCTAGCACTGTGGGAGGCTTAGGCGGGTGGATTGCCTGAGTTTATGAGTTCAAGACCAGCCTGAGCAAGAGTGAGACCACATCTCCAAAATTAGGCAGGCATTATGGCAGGAGCCTGTAGTCCCAGCCACTCAGGAGGTTGAGGCAAGAGAATTGCTTAAGCCCAAGAGTTTGAGGTTCCTGGGAGCTATGATGTCATAACGCTCTACTAAGGGCCACAAAGTGAGACTATGTCTCAAAAAATTAAAAAAATGCATTTAGACTTGGAGTGGTGACTTGCACCTCTAACCCTAGACTTTGGGAGGCTGAGGAGGTAGGAGAATCACTTGAGGCCAGGAATTTGAGATCATCCGGGTAATAGAGAGACCTTACCTCTATAAAAAAATAGAAAAATTAGTGGGGCAGGACAATGTATGCACCTGTAGTCCTGGCTTACTCAGGAAACTGAGGCAGGAGGGTTACTTGAGCCCAGCAGTCTGAAGTTGCAGTGAGCTGTGATGATGCCATTGCACTCCCGACAGGGCAACAGAAACCCTGTCTCAAAAAAACGCACTTAAGTATTATCTTTATTAGTGAGTTTGTTGATACCTTTTAATTTTCACCTCTTAGAAAAGTATCTAACTTCTGTCACTTCCCTGTTGTCCTTACTTTACAAATCCAGTTCAGAAAATCAAGTCCTGTTTGCCATTTCCTTCTATCACATGCCCAGGGAAGGGGGAAATAAGCTTCTTAAAAACAGAATGGTTGAAGAAGCAAGGAGAAAGAAATATCTAATGATCAAAGAAATAAAAATTCAACAGCAATGAGATAGCTCTGCCTATACTTTGTTAAACTGACGTATTTTAACATATCGTATCTCCAGCTAGTGGGAGTGGTGATGTAAGGGATAGCTTTTAAAATATTTACTTGTCACATCTGAACTAATTCAACCGCCCCTGGGACCGCATCTTACTTGGATCATCCCTACTCAGCGGCCCTGTTCCACGGGGCAGGTGGCGGGAAAGACTGTGCCAGTCGTAAAGCTCCAGAGGTTCCGCAGACATCTACTTTGCCGGCTCTTCTGAGATCTGAGGATCTCCCATAACGGCCTTGGGACTTTCCTGATCATTTTGGGGACCCATGTGCTGCACTAGATATTCTGTTGTT
Organism: Arctocebus calabarensis; assembly: GCA_963573935.1. Lineage (NCBI taxonomy): Eukaryota > Metazoa > Chordata > Mammalia > Primates > Lorisidae > Arctocebus > Arctocebus calabarensis. The sequence continues at coordinate 11,631 of CAUYON010172754.1, forward strand.
CCAGGAGACTATCTCTTTACTTGTTTTTAATACCTTTAAGCCTTTAAATCACAGTCAATGATAACCTTTTTCCACTGAGGAAAAAGTTATCGGGAGGCAGGTTTTACATTTTGGTCTCGGCTAGCCAGACCTGTCAGGTAAATACTCAGCTCGCCGCAATACCTACAAAGTCCCGGACTTGGCATAAGGGCGGCGGCGGAGGCTTTCTTTCCACTTGCAGAACCACTCAGCTTCCAGGTTGCAGAGACGATCTTCCCCGCACAGCCCGCACACCAGTCTCTGCGGGGTCACTACCCTGGCCTCAGCGCTCACGGCCGCACCCTCCCAGGTTCCCGCAGGCGCGGGGCTGCCCCTCGCCCGGCCCCCTTCCCCGTCCTAGCTCCCCGCCAAGGAAATTCTTCCCCAGCAGCCTAGAGCTCCCCTCACGTGACCAGCCGCCGCGGCTGCTTCCAGCCAGAGTTTAAAGGTTACGGAGGAAATTAGCATGGGCACAGCCACTCGCCGCTCGGAGGGCGCGCCCCATTTTCACGCAGCCCAGACAGCAGCTGTCAGCGCGCTGAACAGGCCCGATGTCCCCCAGAGGGGGCACAGAAAAGGTCCAGCCTCAATCGGAAGAGTCACTTTGCAAAAAATAAGCAGACACACAAATCAAGCCGGAGTTCTACCAAGGTTTCACTTGTCAACAAGTTCTCGCAGCTTGAGAAGTCCAGGACAGATTCCACAGGGGGGAATGTCCCCAAAGAAAAGGAAGAGAGAATAGTCATTATTAAAAACTTAACCCGGAGCCTTGCTCGGCTCTCCCTCTTTCCCCTCCCCCACCGCCCCGGAGCTGAGGGTCCCGGGACAGAGTAACAGGCCAATACTCTCCAGGCTGCTCTTGAGGGCCACTTGCCGGGTGCGGCTGGGCTAGCCGAGGGTCCTGCCACACCTCTACCCCGGGCTTTAAAAGATAATGTTGACCGCAGAGTCCCCGAGAGACGTGCAGCCCGCTGGCCGCTGGCCTGCACATCTCTCGGGTAGACCAAAGACGACGCATCCCCGAGAGATTGTGCAGCCCGCTGGCCTGCACATCTCCGGTGGAGCCCAAAGACGACGCATCCGCAGCGCTCTGCACTCGCACCCCGCGCCAACGCTGCCACTCCCCGGGGTCCCGCGCCGGGTCTCTGCCCGGCTTGCCCGCCTGCTGCCGCGATCCGGGCAGCCTCGCCCGCTCCCTGCGGTTCTCTTCTCGGCTCACTTTTTCCGTATTGCTCCCCCAACCGGCAAAACTTTCTATTTCCCCAAACACTGGCGCGAGCGCGCGCGCGCGCGTGCACACACACACACACACACACACACACACACTCACACACACACACTGACGTCTTTTGCGCATTTCCTGCATTAGAGGGAGGGAGACTCGCTCGCACACCGACGGAGGGAGAGGAGACCGCGGGGGAGAGCGGGCTGGCGGGCGGCGAGCGAGCGGCTGCTGAGAGCTGGGACGTGGGGAGCGCGGCGGGCGGGCGCCGGCGTCCGGGAGGTGGGGCCGCGCCGAGTCGTAGTCTCGGCCCCGCCGCCGCGCTGCGCACCGCCCGGTGCCGGCCTGCGCCCGGAGCCAGAGCGGCGGCCGCCCCGACTCCCGAGCCCGCGCGGATGTGAGATTCCGGGCTCCTGGCGCCTCCCGATCGCCGGCTCCGGCGCGGCGCTGCTTCGGCCAGGAGGCGGCGGCCCCGGCTGGCTGTGCGGCTTGTGGATTTTTAAAAATTTGGCTCCGAGGAGGACCATTTCTTCTCGACATGCATCCCTCCGGATAGACTGAACATCCCTCGGTCCACCCCCCGCCCAGCGCGGTCAGAGGCAGGCGCTGGGTGTGCGAAGAGGATCCGGGTTGAAATCTGCGCTCCCGGTTCTCGTCCCCGCCCCGTCCCACCGTTCCCTCCCGCTCCCGGAATCGAAATTTCCCGGGATTATGTTTCGGAAAGGTAGGTAAGCGCCGGGCGCGGCTCCCGCTTCCCCGCAGCCCGGAGCCGGAGAGCCAGCGAGGCGAGAGGCAGCCCCCGCGGCTTGCAGCGGAGCCGACTGCTCGTCGTCTTCTCTTCTGGAGGTGCTGCTGCTGGTAGGGGGGGAGAGACTTGCTCCAAACACGGACGTCCCCCAGCTCTCCCCCCCTCCCTGTTTTCCGTTAGGAACCCGGCGAGGAAATACATGCACTCGCTGAGAATCGCCCGCTCCAGGGCGCAACGCCACAAGGTGTAGGCAGTGTGTGGGGTGGGGCGAAAGGCGACCCAGGAGTCCCCGTGGATCCGAGTGCCGGGCCGTCGGTTCTTCATTCCTGCCCTCTGGGCGGACGGAGTGACCCCGGACCCCCAGTCCCCGCCCCGACCATGGTAGTGTTCAATGGCCTTCTTAAAATCAAAATCTGCGAGGCCGTGAGCTTGAAGCCCACAGCCTGGTCCCTGCGCCATGCGGTGGGACCCCGGCCGCAGACTTTTCTTCTCGACCCCTACATTGCGCTCAATGTGGACGACTCGCGCATCGGCCAAACGGCCACCAAGCAAAAGACCAATAGCCCTGCCTGGCACGATGAGTTCGTCACCGATGTGTGCAACGGGCGCAAGATCGAGCTGGCCGTCTTTCACGATGCTCCCATCGGCTACGATGACTTCGTGGCCAACTGCACCATCCAGTTCGAAGAGCTGCTGCAGAACGGGAGCCGCCACTTCGAGGACTGGGTGAGTTGGGCGCCTCCGTTCTTTCCGGGAACGCGGTTGTGGGGTCCCTAGGAAAGACTTGCTTGTCTTGGCATGAGTCCTGGGGCTCGGGGACTTACTGCTGACTGGGGTTTGTGTATGTATGTGTGTGAATGAATGCTAGTCTCGGTTTCCTGGGGGAGGTACACTCTGTAGTTGGGGAGAAATAGGAATGGGGTGAGGAAGATGAGACTTAGGAATAGAGTATGACTCTGTGCCCCCTCCCAGCCCTCCAGAGGTGCTGCAGGGGTTGGCAAGCGGGGAGAGCCCGGGCGGCTGGTGCTGAAGGTTGGCTGAGGACCCGGCGTCTTCCGCAGACGCGTGGTGGGCTGGCAGTGTATGAGTGTGTGTGGGTGGGTCCCTCTGTCCTTGGAGAGGCACGTGGAGCCTTCTTAGACTGAAGGCTTCTCGCACGTCTTGGCTTTGTCCTGCATAGCCCAGTGAGGAGTTGCTTTATTTTTCCCTCCAGGAGGAAGCTTGCTTGTTTCTATTCTTTTCCATGGTGGTTCCTCATCTTCTGACACACAAGGGGGAAAAAATGTGCTCTCTTCCAGAATGTCCCCTCTAGGGGTCCCAGAAACATCATTTGAGCTTGTTTTGCCTAATTCATTGCCCATCCATCCAGAATGAATCTGGTATTTTAGAAACAGTTTTGCTTGTGGGTAATTGGAAAGTCAGTGCATTTAATCGTAAAGTTATATTGTTTCTCTGTCTTGATTGTGGAGATACTGTGCAGTGAAATACTATTTCTAAGCCTGAGATTGAGTTAATTGTTAAGTGGTTACATTGTAAAAAAATACTAGGGGCTTGGAAACAGGCCTTGTTGAGATGTGCATAAACCAAATGCATTCAACCTTGGCACTTGGACAGAGAGAAGCAAGCTTGTGTTTTAGCTCTTCTTGGAGAGAAAGTGTTAAGCTTAGGAAATGGATTTCTGTATTTTCAGGTTTGTTGCATATTTCCACTAAGAGCAGGTGTCGTTCTGGGTATGTGTTTTTCAGGATTCTTTGATATACACAGAAAAAGAGCTGGATAGATGAGTCTCATGAAGAGATGTGGAGAGATTGATTTCTACTGGAAAACAGACAACCCTAGACATGAGTGTACTAGGGGTCAGAAGTTGGGTATGAATCACCTTGGCACATCACCTTACAAGGATTAGGAAGAATAAGAAAAAGCCTGTTCTTTTTATGCTCACGGCTGTGATGTAGTCTGCCTGAAACCATGGTTACGAGCTCACAGGGAAGCTCCAGCAAGCCACATGAGTACAACTCTAAGAGATTTGTGGCTTGCACTTTGGGAAGCAAGCAAATCTTTATGAATCTCAAAGAACTCACTGCCATTTCCATTCCATTTCACAGATGTCCTCTACCTCTGCCTCTCTCCTTCTACCAGAGGTCCCATTCATTCTGTGCTTCCTCTCCACACATGGTCTCTGGGGCTTTTTCTCATGGAAGTGGTGCCTTGGCATGGGTGTGGGCAGAAGGGATAACTAATTTCAGAGCCAGACAGACCCCTCTACACTAAAAACCTATAAATACCCTTGACTTTTTTTTTTTTTAATGAACTAAGGAGTCACTCTGTTTCCCCAGCTAGAGTGCCGGGGCATTGTTATAACTCACTGCAGCCTTCAACTCCTGGGCTCAATCTCCCAAGAAGCTGGAACTACAGGCATGCACCCCCACACCTGGTTAATCTTTCTAATTTTTTTGTAGAGACACAATCTTGCTCTTGGGAGTTAGACTTAAACTCCCGGCCTCAATCACTCCTCCCAAAGTGCTAGGATTATAGGCATGAGCCACTGTAATTGGCCAAAATGTGTGATTTTAAAGGTGTCTTTTTAACAGAGAGGAGAAGAAAACAATTTGACTATGGTGGCTAGGATAAGGGGGCATTCTGCAGTGTGTGCAGATGAGGGGCTTGGATAGTGGGGTGGAGCAGAGAAGATGCACGCCGTTATGTGATTTTCCACAGAAAACATGTTGACTGGAGGGAGAGTGAGTCCCTGGTGATGCTCTGCTGGGGTCCATCCCAAACTCTGGGTGCTTTAGCACTTCCTGTGAAGACTGCAATGGGAGCTACTCACTTGGTTATTGTTCTCTAAGGTTCTCAAGTTCATGTTGGACTTGGCCTTAGACCAGATCATCTAGTGCATGGGCAAGTTTTACAGACAAGGACAAAGAGTTCCAGAGAAGCTAAGTGGGCACCCAAGGTCACATGATCAGCAAAGGTGGGTTGGAAGCAGGGCACTTACCTCCTATTGCCCAGTGCTTTGCTTACGTGTGAACAGAGCCATCAGATTCATGTGCTGTGTCCCTGACATTTTTATTGTGTGTGACACATGTGTAATTTAATGTGCTTTCAAAATCATCATTTCTTTTGCCTTGTAGCAAGTGTGAATATGACAGATTTTGGCCAAACTAAAAAACTTGAGACCAGAGAAGCTCAGCGTCATAAGAGGAATAAGGCAGAAGAGCTGGTTCTGACTGCTTGTCTCAGTGAGTTTTGCTAGAGCAGGCTGTGGCCACTCTGATTCCCCAGACTAAACATGGAGATGTACTGGCAGAGGTGATGGGCCCTTGCAACAGAGACACGTTGCAACTTGGCTAAATTCACCTTTCCCATTCCCATAATGTAAGGTACACCCACAGATTCACACCTTTTGGTCAAATTTTCTGGGCTCAGGCTTCTGCTTCCTTAAATGGGCACAATGAAGAGACACGGTTTTCTCAAGTGTAGCTGAGAAACGTGGCCTGAAGTGAGGGATGTGGAGAGCAGGAAGCAGCCATTTCTCTCACTGCTGAAGAGCATTGAATTGAATTGCACTTTGAATTCACATGTATTCCTGGAGTTCCTGTTTTGTGTTCAAATCCAACCAAAGAAGCTTAGCACTGTAGGCAATCCGAGGTAGAAGAAGCCATGGGTTACTCTCAAAGAGCTTTCATTTCACTAGGGAAACCACACTAAGCAGATTCATATAGAAACCTAAGTAGAAATTGGGTTTCAAATCAGTGGTACCCTAATATGTTAGGAGTTCAGAAAGGGAGTGTGCTAGGAGAGCTGGAAGAATCCAGGAAGGCTCCCTGGAGGAGGCATGAACCAGGAGTGAAATAGTAGGTAACATTTAAGGAAGTATCTATAGGAGAGGACAGTGTTCTGGGTATGGACATTGCTGGAATAAACATATAGACTGCCGATGGTCAGGGCTGGAGAATGGATAAGCAGGGCTGAAACCAAGGGCTGCTGTTAGGAAGAACTGGGCAGGATAAGGTTTCCCAAATTTAAGACTTTTGTCTGAGTACTGCCTGTGTGATTATTTACTTAATATTTTAGAAAATTGACTCTTTTATTTTGCACTTAGTCTTTTCTTGAGCTTCACTATGCATGAAATCACAGATTTGGACATTATAGTTATAATTTTTCTTTATTCACATTAAAATAAACATGATTTTAAAATAAAAAGCTAATTCTAGCTGTCTCTTCACATCATTAGTTATGTGGGGCCACACTTTTGAAACACTGGAGTGGGAGAAAGTTTAGGAAACTGAGGTGGATTCTAGAATGTGTAAAAGCCTGGTTAAAGTAATTATTTTCCAGATAATGAAAGATGTTTCCGTTATGATGACAAAAGGGGTTGCTTTAGAGAAAGCTCATTGCAAGAGAAGGAAAGATTTTGCTGGTACCCTAAACAGAATCCATTCTAACGCTATTGCTACAGCCAGGGTTTCAAAAGACTGAGTAATAATGCCACTTGGGCTTTGGTGTGCATAAGAACCATTAGGGGAGGGTGTTAAAAATATGGACCCTCTGGCCCCATCTTCAGAACTTTTAGCGCTGTGGTTTTGAGATAAGCTAAGTGTTGGGAATCCACTTTTTTTTTTTTTTTTTTGTGAGACAGAGCCTCAAGCTTTCACCCTGGATAGAGTGCTGTGGTATCCCAGCTCACAGCAACCTCCAATTCCTGGGCTCAAGCCAGTCTCCTGCCTCTGCAGCCCAAGTAGCTGGGACTACAGGTGCCCACCACACTGCCCGGCCATTTTTTGGTTGCAGCCGTCATTGTCGTTTGGCGGGCCTGGGCTGAAGTGGCTAAGATGCCAGCCACGTACACCTGAGCTGGCGGGAATCCACATTTTTAACAAGCTGTTTCAGAGATTCAGGCTTGCTTTGGTAAACATCAGGCTAGAATAGAAATTGTGGGCTCTAGATAAGCAACAGATTATCAACTTTCATACATAGATGTGTGCTGAAATTTTATTGTTGAACTTTGTAATTCTTAAAGCAAGATTTATAAGGATAACTGGGTGTACTATATGTATGGGGATTCATGTTAGAGTCAGAGGCTGAATAAGGCTGCATAGAGTGGGATTGCAGTTAGGACGGGAGAGAGGCAGGGCTTTGCCAGCTGGCTATCCGTTCACACTCTGGATTTTGCTCCATCCTTGCCCTAGTAGTCAATATGCAGAGCTCAGTTCCCCCTTTGTTCCACTGTCCCATCTCTGAAAACATCTTTAGTTTGTGTCACTCCCTTGCTTTGTCCTGTAGAAGAGGCACTTGTAATACAATGGTGATGATAGAAAGTCATCATTTGAGAGGCATGTCCCCAGACCTGAGAGCCATGTCCCCAGAGCGGTTAAGGGAGTAGCCTCTGCAGCCAGGCTGCTTGGGCTTAAATCCCACTGCTACCACCTACCACTTTTGTGACCTTTACTAAGCAATTTAACCCTTTTGTTTCTTCTTCTGTAAGAAGTGGGCAATTGTAAATGTACTTGCCACTGATGAAGTGGGGTGGTCCTGGGATTAAATGTGTGAATACTTGTAGAGTGCGTAGACAAATGCCTTAGTGACTGCTCAATGAACATTTAACTGTTATAAGTACTATTATTGTATATCTTAAACCTAGCATGTGGCTGGCCCTGAAGAGGGTTCTTTACCGAGAGGATTATTATATAGGCTCTGAAGAAGCCAGTTTTCCTGGGCTCCAAAATATAGTAGTTCCCTTTAGTCTGGTGGCCTCATTTGGCAACAAATGGGACACTAGAAGTGTTTATGTTTTGTTTTTTCTAAGTAGCCCATTGGCAGGGCTTCTCCTAATGATCATACCCCTGCTGACCCTAGGAGATGGGCCTATACCTGGTTTGGAGAGGTTAGGCTCTGGGCTGCTTCCCCTTTGGCCCACCAGAGTTGCTGGGGGAGACTCCAACAACACAAATGCCCAGGCATAGCCACAAGCTTTTCCCATTCTGATGCCAGGGGTGGAGCCTGGGTTAGACAGGCGCCCTGCCGAGTCTCCTCTGGTTGGTGGCCTGACTATACTGTGTCCCTAGGGAATATCTTTATCTTTAGGAAATTTGTAGGGAAGTTTTCTTAACAAATATCAGAAAACCTCCATTATCATTTAAAGGAGTGAGAGAGGGAAGGGACTGCTGGGGAGTATGGAAGGGCTGGGAATGGTCCCCTTCCTCTGTGTGCGTTCCTCCTGCCTGAACTCCTCCCCCAGGAGCTGCGGTCCACTCATCTCTTCCTTTTCCCTCCCCCTGTATATACCATCTCATTCAACATTGCTCCCCTTGGTACATAGTTGGTTGTTTAACTACCTGAAGCATCAGTTCCTGGCCCAGTGCCATCACAGACAGTTTCTTGGCATTGGGTCCTTCGAGTAGAGGCCTGAGATATTCACTTCCAGTTTCATGGGCAGTCAAGGGTTATTTCTCTGTTCTATTTCTCCTTCTGGTTTTTGTTTTTTTTAAGACAAAGTCTCACTTTGTTGCCCTGGGTAGAGTAGTATCACAGCTCACAGCAACCTCAAACTCTTAGGCTTAAGCAATTCTCTTGCCTTAGCCTCCCAAGTAGCTGGGGCTACAGGTGCCCACCACAATGCCTGGCTATTTTTTTGGTTGTAGTTGTCATTGTCGTTTGTCAGGTCTGGGCCGGGTTTGAACCCCCACAGCCCGGGTGGATGTGGTTGGCACCATAACCACTGTGCTATGGGCACTGTCCTTCTTACTGTTTTTGACCAGCAGCAGATTCAGTGAATATTTGAAACTGTCAGTTTCCTAGCTCCTCAGTGAACTCCTTTCCTGGAATTAGCGAGTTCTAACTATAGGATATCTCTGGAGCCCACATGTTGTGTGACTTTGGACATATGGCTTGGGCTCTTTAAGCCTGTTTTTTCATCTGTAAAATGGAAATATGATAGTTCTTACCTTTTAGGGTTGTTGTGAGAATCAAACAGAGAATTGTAAAGCTTTTACCAAGAGGCCTAGCTATGATACGTTTCAGCAATTTTATTAATATTTGAAGAGTTCTGTGTTCAAAGTTTTAGAATCTTAAATCAGAACACATGATTTAGTGAAAGGTATTTCTCTCCTTGATTTGTGAATGTATTTATATGAAAAGTCTTATGTAGTCTTAAAATAAATTTAATTTAGCTATACTTAACAAATTGCCCTTTTGAAAATAATAGAATTACTTGAAATTAGATTGTTTTGGAAAGACTAGGAATTAGGGCCATCGTAGACAAAGGTTAATTATTTATTGAAGCAAATGAGTGATTGGAAATGGGGGCGTTCAGGAGCTGGTGTTTTCTTGTATGAATTTTATGTAGTTTCATGGATTTAAGTACATTGTCAATTCTATTGACTCTAAATTCCTAATTCCAACCTGTACCTGCTCTTGAACTCTAGAACTCAATTATGAAACTGCCTTCTTGAGGCTGCCATTTGATTGTGTAAAGGACATCTTAAACTCAAAATGTCTAATATTATATTTCCTTCTTTCCTAATCTAAGCTTGCTTCCCAGGTCAAGAAATGACCTTCATTTTCCCAGGCAAAAAATTTTGAGGAGACATTCTTCTTTTTTGGGGGGGGGTGGCTTAAACAACAGGGATTTATTTCTCACATTTCTGGAAGATAAGAAGTCCAAGATCAGGCGCCAGCACAGTTGGGTTCTGGTGAGGACCCTCTTCCTGGTTTGCAGATACTGCTTTGCTGTTTCCTCACATGGCGGAGGAGTGTGGGGGTAGAGGGAGAGACAGAGAGCATGAGCTAGCTTTGTCCACCTCTTTTGTTTGTTTGTTTGTTTATTTGGAAGGTGAATGAATGTATCAATGAACGAACACAGTCCCCTCCGGGGCAAAGTGAATGAATGCATCAATGAATGGACACAGTCCATTCATGGAATTGAGGCCCAGGAAATTCACATGAAACTGACCTAGGCATTGGGAATGGGAGTTCCACATTTAGTCCCAAGTGCAAAGTGAAGGAGACACCGAGGCACAGGTGACTCCTCAGCAGTTGTCTGGCCTTTTTGGCTATTGGAGCCTCTGGTGGGGGTTGGAGGTCCCCCTCCTTGCCTGTCATCCAGCCCGCTGGTTCTTCAGCTGGCTGCCGCAGCATCGACACCACCAAGGAGGAGGCGGCAGGTCCGCCAACTCCGCTGAGCTGGCCAGGGCGCCAAATGTCCTGCATCAATTCTCCCTCTCAGAGTAGAAACCTCAACTGCTGTTAGGGAAAAGGGGCGAAGACTTGATCTAACTGCTTCCTGCTGAATCAGGCGATGATAGAAGGGGGCAATTTAGGGTTTCTCCGGAGGGAGAGTGATACAGGGGTTCATGGACTGGAACCATCTTTATTGCGTGTGGCTTGATGACATTTAAGTGTAGGTGGTCTGTGGAGAGGAGACATTCTTTTTTTTTTTTTGAAACACAGCCTCAAGCTGTCACCCTGGATAGAGTGCCGTGGCATTACAGCTCACAGCAACCTCCAATTCCTGGGCTCAAGCGAGTCTCCTGCCTCTGCCTCCCAAGTAGCTGGGACCACAGGCGCCCACCACAATGCCCGGCCATTT
>CAUYON010172760.1:0-21998 GCA_963573935.1 Arctocebus calabarensis
TTATAATAAAAGTTTTTTTCTTGGATATATGCCCAGTAATGGGATTGCAGGATCAAATGGGAGGTCTAGGTTGAGTTCTTTGAGATTTCTCCACACTTCCTTCCAAAAAGGCTGTATTAGTTTGCAGTCCCACCAGCAGTGTAGAAGTGTTCCTTTCTCCCCACATTCACGCCAGCATCTGCAATTTTGAGATTTTGTGATGTAGATCATTCTCACTGGAGTTAGATGGTATCTCAGAGTGGTTTTAATTTGCATTTCTCTAATACTTAGGGATGATGAGCATTTTTTCAAGTGTTTACTGGCCATTCATCTGTCTTCTTTAAAGAAGATTCTATTCATCTCTCTTCCCCATTGATGTATGGGATCATATAATTGAAGTTCTGTATAGATCCTAGTAATTAAACTTTTGTCAGATTCAAAATGCACAAATACCCTTTCCCATTGGGTAGGTTGTCTATTTGCTTTGGTTGTTGTCTCCTTGGTTGTACAGAAGCTTTTCAGTTTAATTAAGTCCCATGTGTTTATTGTTATGGTTGTTGCTATTGCCATGGCAGTCTTCCTCATAAAGTCTTTTCCCAGGCCAATATCTTCCAGTGTTTTTCCAATTCTTTCTTTGAGGATTTTTATCATCTCATGCCTTAAATTTAAGTCCTTTATCCATCTTGAATCAATTTTTGTGAGTGGAGAAAGGTGTGCATCCAGTTTCAATCTTTTACATATGGATATCCAATTCTCCCAGCACATTTATTGAATAGGGAGTCTTTTCCCCAGTGAACGGTCTTGTTTGGTTTATCAAAGATTAGATAGCTGTAAGTTGTTGGTTTCATTTCCAGGTTTTCTATACGATTCCAAGTATCTCTATCTCTATTTTTGTGCCAGTACCATGCTGTCTTGACCACTATGGCCTTGTAATACAGCCTAAAATCTGGTATGGTGATACCCCTGGCGTGGTGATATCCCCTAGGCTGTTTATCGCAGCCCAATTACAATTGCTAAAATGTGGAAATGGCCTAAATGTCCTTCAATCCAGGAATGGACTGGTAAGCTATGATATATGTATACCATGGAATATTACTCAGCTATCAAAACAATGGAGACTCTGCAGCATTTGTACTAACTTGGATTGAGGTGGAACATATTATTCTTAGTGAAACATCACAGGAATGGAGAAGCATGAATCCTATGTATTCAACTTTGATTTGAGGACAATTAGTGACAATTAATGACACAGTGGGGCATGGGGGAAGGAGAGAGCAGATAGAGAAGAAGGGAGGGGCTGAGGGGAAGAAAACCAAAAAAAAAAAAAGGAAAGAAAATAGTGACTAATTCTCACATAAATTGGATTCAATTTTGACCAAAGTACATTACTTGAACATTAATTTTTAATTCAACTTGTTGATATGTTATTTGTGATATTGCATCCTCACTTATAAGTGAAATATGTCTGCAATTTCCCTTTATAACAATATCTCCAATTTCATTATCAGGTGTATCCACATCAAGTAGAATGATTTTGAAATATTTCTTCTTTTTCTGTTGTCTATAAGATTTGGCATAATCTGTTTTTTGAAACTCTCCTTTACTTTTATTTATATAATATTAGTTGTCTATTTTTTGAGACTTTGGAAAAAAAATAAGAAGTTAACAGATGACTTCATACTGAGCCTCACAGTCAAAGCGCTCTATAATGTCTTATTTGACAATGTGAATGCTACTTTCTTGGCATTATTATTACCAATATTGCTTAATATTTTGCAATATTAATTGTACAGTAATAATAATCGTCTGTTTTCTTTTCTGAATGTATTTATCTTCATTCATTCTTTACGTGGTTTTTGTTTCTAGTCCTTATCTTAAACATTGTTATTGTTATTAAATTTTAAACCTTTTAAATTCTGTGAAGGCAAAAAGTGGAAACCTAATTAACACATGTATATATAAAGATAAAAATAAAAAAGTTAAGTTAAATGCCATTTGAAAAAGTCAATGTTTGGGATATTTTAAAAACAAAAAACATCCCTAAAAAAATTGTCTGGTTTTGTGTGAACCTCAACACAACCTGAGCCCTCGGGGAGCTAAGACTACGCCTGACTTAGTCTTGTCTGCCCAGTGCCTTACACACAAGAGGCTCCTCCTACGTGTTTATTGAATAAACAAAAGAATGAATGAGTGAATGAGGTCAGCCTTCTATGTGGCAGCACCATGAAAAGAAACAGAGCCTCATGAATACCCCTGCCTTTCCCAAAGGGCCTTTTATTTCCAAAAATTTATTCACAGTTACCATAATCACCAAGTGATCCTTCCTTTAGATGAAATGGGCAACTTGGAATAGAACCAAAGACTCATACTGTATTTGGGGGGCAAAAATCTCAGTCTGGGGAGGGATGGTCCTGCCTGGGTTCCTCGATGCCCCCATGCCTTTACTGCATCTCTGTGAGGAACTGCTGAGCTAATAATGCATGTACAATCTTATGTGTGCCAAAGAGAAATTTCTTACAATCCACCTGATTTCCCTTTTTTTTTTTTTTAAGAGACAGAATTTCACTTTGTCACCCTTGGTACAGTGCCGTGGCATCACAGCTCACAGCAACCTCCAGCTCTTGGGCTTAGGTGATTCTCTTGCCTCGGCCTCCCAAGTAGCTGGAACTACAGGCGCCCGCCACAATGCCTGTAGGCCCAGCTACTTGGGAGGCTGAGGCAAGAGAATCAGCCTCCCAAGTAGGGAGAGTAGGAAGAGTTTGGTCGGGGCTGGGCCAGCCACCCTCGGTACATGGGGCCAGCACCCCACTCACTGAGCCACAGGCGCTGCCCAACACACCTGATTTCTGATTGTGAGCCTTTGCGTTTCCAGGATGGAAGAGGGAGCAGAGCAGGCTCTCTCTGGGCCTGGCTGCTCTGGTTCCAAGCCATGCCAGTGGTAGGAGCCTCTGTAAGGTTCCCCAGGCCACTCCCTGTCCCAGCTGGGGAAGACACTTAGGAAAGTTGGTGCAGGCCCACTACCCGCGGTCCCACGGCCTTGTGCATTCATATCACCTACAGGAGAGCTGGTTCTCATCTGAGGATGGAAGCCCCTGCTTCTTGCTTCTCCCAACATCCACTCATTACCCTGCGTCCTCTACACTCTAATCCCATTTGTCCTCAGAGGTGACTGACGCAGCTGACTAGTTGCTTGAAAAAGAAGATGGAGAGCAAAGAGAAATTTCTGGGGCTAAGAGAGCAAAGGAACTCCCTAAGATAAAGGGTTGCGAATATTCCATGAGATCAATTAATGTAAGTTGTTGACGTTATTAATATTAGCAGAGGACCAGTAGCCCCAGTCTGACAGGAATTAAAAGGAGGGCTTGCTACCACGCTGCTGCTCAGTGACAGCATGCCAGCCAAGTTTCAACCCATGGGATCACAGTTCCATCCAAGAGAATTTGAATTAATTTTGCGCGTGAAATTTGGTGGGCTGCGGTGCCAAATGTTTAACTGAAATCAAGATGCAAACTTCCCTTCATCTACTCGTTTTGTAAATCCTGTCAAAAATAAAATCAAAGCCATTAAGCTTGTCTGGCAACATTTGTCTTTTATGCAGCACGCTGTTCATTGTTCCTGACTTCCTGGGCCCCTCCCGCTCGCCAATATTTGTTCTAGTGTATTTATGGTCCCTGGGCAGGCTCGGCGCACTGTCGGCTCTACTGACTTTGCCAAGTCTCAGATGCCTTTCAGGGGCTTATTTTATTTAAAGAGCACCCCATTAATGGGTTTAATGGCCTTTCAATCACTTAGTGTGCATTGTCAATGAGGGAGAATCGATTTTCTGAGAATTCCTGTTCTGGGAGGAAAACAAACAGCCCCTTCCTTCCCACTGCAGTTTGGCAGTGAGCAGATGATGCAGAGCCGCCGTCCCAGACTCACACAGCTCTCCTTGCCGGGCGCCTGCGAGCACCAGGCTGCCGCTCAGCCAGCACCAAGCTGAGTAGGACCTGCCCCTTTCTCTGTTCAGCTTTCTCCTTCGGGACTTGACTCAATAGCTTAGAGGGACACCTTGCCTAGGAACTTTGGATGAACTTGACTGTCAGTCTCACAAAACACCCGCTCCTGGGTTTGTGCCACTCTCTTTGGTAAAGAAGCAAACCATCACCCATGGAGATTTATCGGATGATGTTCATCCCTGGTAAGAAGTGGGAAAGAATGGCTGGCCTTCCAGGCTAGCGCAAGACTGGACTCTTCTTGGAACTCCACAGTCTTGAGAACCTTGAAGGAATGATAAGCACATGTACTCTCCCTGAAGGAACCTGTAACGCCATCGCTATCTGTTGATGACCTCCAGTGTTGAAGACGTTGTACAGGGGACATAATGAGAGTCAAAGGCAGACCCAACCCAAACTCAGGGTTTGTCTCTTCCACATTAGGGTCTCCTTTCGGTGTCATTTAGGAAAACTCTCTCCTTCTTCTCCTTTTCTCCCCACTCCTTCCCTCCTCCTCTTTTTCTCCCTCTTCAGCCTTCTTCCAAGAACCCTGCATTTAACCCCCACATTCTCAGTAACAACAGGTGCATTTTGTGGAGGCTGAGGGTGTGCCACAGGCCACCCCAGCCCCCAGCACTCTGCACACACAATGAGCCTCATCACAACTCTATGGAAAGGCTATTGTCACCCCTATCCCCATTTCAAGAGAAGGAAGCTGAGTTTAAGAGATGGCACATCATTAGCTGGGTACCCACATCAAAGGACTTGAAGAACTTTTCTCTTAAACTTATACTTACTTTATTTTTTCTTGCTCTTTATGGGGCACTTGGATTCCCAGGGAGTCCTAACTAGCAGATACTCCTTGTCCTAAGGTAAGCAAAACAATTCTGTTTATATCCAACTAGTTATAATAAAACCTATCATGTATGAAGTGCCCAGTCTGTGCCAAACACCTCCAATATCTTGTTTTACGTAATTCTCATAAAACCACCTCTAGACACAGAGAAAGGGGCACCAAGAGTGGGAAAGAATGGCTGGCCGTCCAGGGCACCCCAAGACATGGACTTTTCTCGGATGAGCCCAAGTTTTCGCAACTCTAAGTAACAATAAATGGTGAAATTTCCAGGATTGATTGAAGGCTGATAGTATGCCAAGAAATGAGCTAAGATTTGTATATCTATGTTTTTAATCCTAACAAGGCAAGTAGTATTTATAGCTTACAGATAAAGAAACTGAGGCTCAGGGATTTAAAGCAATTCACCCAAGGTTGTGCACACCCTATAAGTGGTGGACCCAGCATTCGACACTGGACAGCAATGCCATGGCCACATCCCAAGTTGTTCGTATTGCACCAAAACCACTTTTGACCTCTCCTAAAACCCTGTGGAAAATGGTCCACAAATTTCCTCCAAACAATTGTTAAAGACAAACCTGGGAGACTTTAGGTTTGCGGCAGGGCTGTCTCTTAACAACCTGCTACCCTGAACCAGAACTTCATCTGCATTTGTCCTTCTGCAGCAGTCTCCAATTCCCAAGCAGAACACAATTTAACTGTAAAATTTGCCTTAACTAGGCAGCTGTCTGCTGCAGTCAGGCACCAGGCTCAGGTGTGACTCCCAAAAGGCTCCCCTGAACCAGCATGCCAGCCTCTATAAAGCAATATAAAGTCACCTCCGAGAAATTAGATGCCACTTGCAAGAGGCATATGTGCCATGCCCGCTTGTTGTCAGCTCAGAACAGCACAGGGTGCCAATCATGACTCAATTACTCCCAGGACTTCTCTCCTGGAGGCTACCCTGTCATTTACAAGAACGAGCACAGGGCAGACTACCAAATGCCTTGGCGCAGGAGCGCTTCTTGGGATTGTGTCTTGGAGGGGAGGGCTTATAGACTGAATTGGCCTCTCTTCACACAGTGCCAACAGCCCATCAAAAAGAGGGATCCCAGCATCCCATGGGGAGATAGTTCTATTCAACAAATATCATCTGAACCTCTTCGATAGTTAGGACACTACGCTAGGGAATACAAAGGTAAATCAAAAGCCCAATCTCAGCCTAACACGGCCCCACAACTTAGACAGGTACGTAGAGTACCAGGTAGAGTACGATAAGGTGCTCTCAGAAGGTATGACCAGTCAGGTTCAAAGACATCTGCTTAGAGCTTTGGCTGAAACAAAGGAGATGAGCTTACTGGAAGAAAGACCATAGAAAACAAGAAAGAAGAGGAAAATGCTCAGGAAGGGATTTCTACAGCGACCTAATCTATGTGACAAAGGAAATAGTAAAGATGTCATAGAGAAGGAGAAAGGGGGAAAAGCAACAGCACAGAATCCCAGGAAGTACAGGGTGATACATGGGAGGAAGTTTCCATAGTGTTCAGTAAGAGCAAAATGATGATCAGAAGAAAAGGCCATGGGACCCCGAACTGGGAGGACACTGACAACTCTCAGAAAACACACTGGGAAAATTTTGCCCACAGTTTGCCCAAGGTCAGGGAATCAGGTGTGTGGTGAGGAAAGTGACGAGAATGAAGATAACACTTTATATCTGTTTCATAGTGAAAGGAAGGGGGGGTCGAGGCCTGGAGGGGGAGGGGGAGCTAGTCTCAGGGACCTGTTTTGAAGGATGGGGGAGATATAGGCATGCCTGCAAGGGCCCAGAGAGGAAAGCTGGAGCATACGAGGGGAATATACGGCAAGATTCCAGGGCAGCAGGAGGAACCCAGGGCATAGGGCAACAAGCTCAAAGTAGAAAGTGGAGAGATACTTCAGAGACAGGGGCAGGCAGAAAGGCAAGCAGCCGCTGTAGGTATTTTCAGATGGAGAAGAGGATGTGGAAGGAACTTATAACTGGTACCCTTGACTTTGCCATAACATCATAAATGATCTCCAAAAGAGTGATTATTCTGTCACAGTCTTGTAGGCACTCCCCTAAAATTATCATCTTCCAAATGAAGATGCTACAGGAAGTGGGGAGAGATTCACTACATTCATTTGTCACCACGCTAATTTTCATCTTGTTCTTTCTCAACTTTTTTTAAAGTTACATTTATAATTGCAGTAAATTTTGTTCTTCACACTTCCCTGTCTTTACTTCTTCTTAGAAATATCTTATAACCTTCATCCACAGGATTTGCATCCTCACATTACCACCAACTCCAGAGTCTAAGGAGCTAATTATCCAGTCTGAAGACCATCTGGGTGTTTCTCTTCCTCCTGGCCGTTCACCTGCTCAGCAGTTCTCAGCACCAAGGGTAAAATTCAAACCAGTCATTTTGTTGCTTATTTTGGGACCTACCAAATACTCTGATGCTATTAGCCTAAATGAGATTCGGGGTTATCTGGGGTCCATACGTTCATTAACCCTGACCACCCATGGTTACTCGTAAAGTCGGAAAAGATGCACTGAGTGACGGTTCCACTGGCGGAGGTCAAAGTAAACAAGCACCTCTGTTCTGACCACCTCCTTGTTCTCTGAGTCTCACTTTCTCATCAGGGCAACCTAATTTCAGATATAGCATTTTCAGATTAGAAGCCCCAATGGCTGGCACTGCCATTGGAATGAATCAGTGGTTCTTCCAGGTTCTGGAATGTGATTCTCCGAATATTCATCAGTCTTATGGTTAGGATAGCATCTGATGCTTTGTACTCTACCCATCTCATTGACAACTGAGGCCAGGACATGATCAGATGGGGTCTGGTTTCTGTTAACTTCTTACTGAATTCCAGAGGTCTATATTTTCAAGACACTCCAATAGGATGTTACCACCAGGGGATAATGGCTAATAACTACACAGGGTGGCTCTATATTATTTCTTGCAACTGCATGTGAATCTTTCATTATCTCAGAATAAAAAGTGTAATTTTAAAAGGCTCCTGGGGAAGGAAGAAATAAAGAGTTGTTCTAAATGGATAAAATGTTTTACAAAATGAAAACATTCTGGAGATCTGTGTGCAATAATGTGAATATACTTAGCCTTATCAATCTGGACACTCAAAAATGATTAAGATGATAAATTTCTACATGTTACATGGGTTTTCTATTAATTTTTTTTAATATTTTCTAAAAGTCTTCAAGAGTTTCTTACCAGGAAGACAACTAAACATAATAATGATTTTATATATCCACTAAAATGGCTAAAGTTTAAAAGACTGACAATGCCAAGTGTTGGAAAGCATATGAAGGAGGTGGAACTATCAGATGCTGCTGGTGGGATAGCCGATCACTATGGAAACAGCATGGCTATTTCTTATAAAATTTCATACACTTGATAATATGTAATATCCAGAAATTCTACCTGTGGGCATTTATTTAAGAGAAATGAAAGCAAATGTCCACAAGAAAAGACTTGAACTTAGAACCTTTATTTAAAATAGCCCAAAACTGGAAAACAGCCCAAATATCTATCTACTGTCAAATGGATAAACAAATTATGATAATTGAAATTGCATTGAAATGATTAAAACTACTGATAAACACCACATGAGTGAATTTCAGAAACATTATGCTACATGAAAGAATTTAGACATGAATATATACTGTGCAATTCCATTTATTTGAAAGTCTAACACAGGCAATCCTAATCTATATGACAGAAAGAAGATCTGTGGTAGTCTGGGGACAAAGAGAATTATATGTGGAAAATTGTTGCAAAAAAGCACAAAGGGACCTTTAGGGTGGAAGAAATATCCAATATCCTGGATTGAGGTGGTGATGGTTACTTGAGTGGATATGTGTGTATATTTTATTTTATGTGAAATATACCTCAACAAACTTGATTGAGAAAAAAGAGAAAAGGCTGAGGTGCCGTGGCTCATACCTGTAAACCTAGCACTCTGAGAGACTGAGGCAGATGGATTGCTTGAGGTCACAAGTTTGAGATCAACCTGAGCAACATCAAGACCCCTGTCACTACAAAAAAAAAGAAAAAACTATTAGGGCATCATGGCAGTTGCCTGTAGTGCCAGCTACTTGGGAGGCTGAGGCCAGAGGATCTCTTGAGACCAAGAGACTGAGGTTGCTGTGAGTTATGTCACCATGGCACTCAACCCAGGGCAACAGAGTGAGACTCTGTCTCAAGAGAGAGAAAGAAAGATCCAAGAATCTCTCAAAGATCAGAAAACAAAATAAAGCTTTGTCCTCGGTAGCTAAACTTCCTAATCTTAAATGCATCTTTGGAAATTGTTGGGTTATCCTGAGTCAACAGAGTCTGCCTTAGGTCAGCCAGTAGGGGGAACTCTTTCTCAAATTGAGGTCATCAACTCAGCAACCTACCGGGTTAATGCAAAGCTTTGAAGATAGAACGCTTACTGTCTACACATCTGTCCCCTCTCCATGGGCGCAGCTACTTAGCCCCAAGGAGAAGGAGTTTAGAGCATCCCCACTGAGAAACCAACCCTGTTCCCACTGAGGAATGGGGGAAGTAATAGTTCTAGACCAGATGTTGGTGATTCAGCATGCAGGCTTCCTACTGTGGTCCCACTGTGATGGTGAGGACAAGGTTGGTCATGATTAAAATGCTCATAAATAGGCCAGGCAAGGTGGCTCATGCCTGTAATCCTAGCATTCTGGGAGGCCGAGGTGGGTGAATTGCTTGAGCTCAGGAGTTTGAGACCAGCCTGAGCAAGAACGAGATGCCATCTCTAAAAATAGCTGGGCACTGTGGTGGGCTGGGTAGTCCCAGCTACCAGAGAGGCTGAGGCAAGAGAATCACTTTGAGCCTAAGAGTTTGAGTTTGCTTTGAGCTATGATGCCACAGCTCTTTACCAAGGGTGACAAAGTGAGACTCTGTCTCAAAATAAATAAATAAATAAATAAAATGCTTATAAACAAGGCCTCTTATTGCCCAGCCATAGAGATCTCTGCCACAGTGTTTGTGCCTGTGCTTCTGTCTCAATGACAGTGGGGTCCAGGCTTGCTTTTGTCATTTGCTCTATAACCTGAAGACCCCTTGAGCCCTGGTGCCAGATCAGCTAGCCTGCCCGGACTGCTGTCTGCCTGCAGCCAGGTTCCCACAGTGTGGAACTCTGCCACAGACAAGACTGCACCTGGGACACACCCTGCAGGAATTCCTGGAAACCAGGCCTTCCCTACACCTGCTGTGCCACCTGGCATGCCACCCATCCATCCTTAAGTGTCCTTGTCACCAGCTCCTGAGGGCTTCCCAGATTCCTTCCCAGGAATGCCCCCCTCCACCACCAACTATACTCTGATTCTCACAGGCATCACTTTAAGTTGTTGGTGAGACAATCATAAGTTCTTAGGGAGTAAATTTTGATGTGTTGTAAATTAATTCTCTTTATGTTCTATCTAGAATCATGGAATTGAAAATCCAGAAGGGATTCAGAATCCATCTGCTCAAATCATCCTACCATAGCAGGAATGCTGGTGAACATGGAAGGCCTATTTTTGAACACTTACAGTAGAGGGCACTCACTGCTTTTCAAGGCTGCCAGATACAATTACTAAAATCTCCTTTCTACAAGCTTCAAATTTATCTCGTTGGAAATCTACACACTATCTTGGTTTCTATTCTTTTGGGAAGAACACAGATTTCCCTTTCTATACAATAGCACTTTAATTGTTCAAAGTCGGTAAATGTATGTTCCTGTCTCCTCTGCTTCTCACATTATTCTTCTCTTACCTCAGGAAAAAAATTAGTTCAATTCAATTGAGTTCCACCTCAGTTCTAGGCAGCTTCCTGGGTGCTTGGGGTGCAAAGATGAGCAAGTCATGGCTCCCGCTTCCAAAGAGTTTGTAGGTTGAGATGGAAGAGCGAGGGAGTGTGGAGTGTCGAGTGGACACTCAAAGGAGCAGCCCCACTGTGTGCGGAAGGAAAGAGTAAGAGGGTACTGTTGGTACTAGAAACAGTATGTGAAAAGGCAAAGTGGCATTACTGGGGGGGGGGGTTGGCAGTGGGCAGGAGGCAGCATAATAAGAGATAATGCTGGAGAGGAAATCCAGAACCAGATTATGAAAGACATTTGTAAGTCATGCTCAGAGTTTTAAGCAGGGAAATGACATAATATTTCAGTTTGAGAAAGATTTTCTTGACTACTTTACACACAAACAATTTGAGAGGGACAAAACTGAAGACAGGGATGTCCCTAAAGAGGCCTCAGGACAGCAAGGGGAGCGATGTCCCTGGCCATACTTAATAGCAATAAGTGAACTCAATAGAGAGGCATTAAAAATATCAAATCAATAAGACTTGGATGCAGGTGTGCAGGAGAGAGACTTCAAAAGCCTTTTTTTTGGCTTGAGTGGATGATGATACCCTAAGAAGATAGACAACAGGAAAGGAAAACCATGTGTGGAGCAGGAAGCCAGGGAGTGCCACTTGCATGTGTTGAGTGTTTTGAGGACACAGGTGATGATGAGCAGGTGGTGTCACAGCTAAGAGGAGAGATCTGAGTGGAAGACTTGGGTGTGAGTCACGGGCCCTTAAGTGGTTGTCGAAGACATGGGTGTGGATGAAGGCAGCCAGCAAATGCGTAAAGCGTGACAAGAAGTGTATTGAGAACAAAACCTTGGGAAACATTTTTGGGATGGGCACAGAACAAGAGAAATAGGGAGTGGCTATGAGCCATGAGGAAAAGCAGGATGAAACTATAGCAAAATAAAGTTTCCAAATCCTTGGCTATCCTGGACCACTTTCTCCTTTGTGCTTTTTGTTGTTGCTATTTTATTTACTTTTTCACTAACCTTCATTAGATAGGAAGTTTTGAATGGACACAATGAGATGTAGTAGAGGGGAACCATCTCTGACATCTGGACCCTGTAGTTCTAAAAATGCAGGCTGTATGTCCTGTTGGCTCAAACAAAATCATCTGAAGTGTTGCAACAATTAGCTAAACAATCAATCAACAGCTATTGAACCTGATTGTGTTGAGATTTTATATGCAGAAGTATAAAACCATTACTGACACCTCCAGAAATATACACTGTGTTTGAAGAGATCAGAGACAGATATATCAATAGATGTGATGACCCTGTTCTGATTGTCAAAATAAAAACCTCCTGTTCCCAGAATCTAACACATCCTCTCATGCTTTCCTGCCTTTGCTTGTGGTATTCCCTGTACCTGGAATTCCTTCCCCTCTTGTGTTGGTTATCTGTTGCCTCTCAGATCCAAATTCACCCTTTTTGCCTTCACTGTAAAAATGGATCTGGGCCCTTCAATGATTTATTTTTATTTTTATTATGTATTCATTTGCCAGTTGGGATGATGTTAAGTTTTGTCAGCTGAGGATGCTCAAGAGATATTGCAGGAAGAAAGGGGGTTTGTGAAAGGGGGGGTGTTCCTGGTCCCCATGTGCCTGCTCAGCAGGCTTATGTAGTACTTCCAAGTGCCCAGCTCCTACAGTGCCATGAGGGCAATAGCTTCAACTAGTTTCTCTTGGCTTGGGGAACTTTTGTAGCAGAATGCTGCCTGTAAGATACCTTCCCATGAACAGCTTTCCCCAAATACCCTGGATGGGAGTATTTTTGGCAAGTTCCAGGCAGCAAATTTTCAGCAATTTCTGCTGGCATAGCTGGTAATCGGTGACACACAGTTATGCCTCCTCCAACAACATCTGGATTTCACCTTTGGAGATAGTGATTTCTCCTTATACTGTAATTCTTATGTTTTCTAGAGTAGGCTTTCCTTCTTACTGGCCAATACTTTATTATTCCAATTCCTCACATAGTCAATAAATCTTTGTATAATAATCTCCCTTTTATTTGGCACCCATGGGGATTGCTAGATTCTAGACAAATGTAGTTTCTCATTCCTTAAAATTTATTGTTAAAAATAGGTCTAACTAATTCTATACCCATACTATAACCTAGCATACCATAAAACTCTGTATACACTTGATATTAATATTGAAATACACTAATTAGAACCAAATTAAGACAAACTTCACTTACTGTAACATAGTTTTACTGTATTGTAAAACAGCTTTGTCAATGCAGTGTACAATTTTAGTTAAATGGTAGTCAATACAATTTTCACCATCACTACCATTTTTTTAACTTCTTGTAACACACATTAACATTTAAGGCTATTACAGAGAACACATGGGAACCACAGGAGTGATGTACCACAAAGTGTTGGTAATGGCATAGTGTCCCAAGTTTAAACTCTGATTTTTTTATGGCCAAATCATGTGCCAATTGCTTGAGAATGCTGGTTGCTTGAGTTCCAGATGATGGGGAGTTTACTGTCTTAAGCTTTCCCTGTTCAAATTGTTGTTTTGCTCTCCTGATAGGACCCAGATTGATGTACTTCTTTTGTCTACCTGACAAAGTCTTGAGTCTTGAGTCTAGACTTAGGCTTCATTGATGTATTTTGCCTGACAAAAAGCTCAGTTGGTACATGTTGAATGTTTTTAGCCATGCATGAATGAATGAATTCTACTATTGCTTAGAAGCTATTTAGGAGCCATGTTGGCAAGTGAAACTTAGCTTTTATTTGATTAAAAATCAAAATCCCCCAGAGTCCACGGTTGGAAGACCCTGGATTTGATATCTTTGGGACAGAACTTGGCTCTCCTAGAATCTCATCATCACCTCAAGTAAGGCCTCTGTAACCATCCTGCCACAGACAGCTCTACCTGTCATCCTCAGGGTCCCACACCCCAAACTGGTTTTTAGAACCTAATCTCATGGCACAAAGTTGGGAACCAAAGGAAAATTTCCCCGAGATATTTATTTTAAAGTTATTGTGACAGCCTTAATAAGCAAATATTGTTAAATAATCAATTTTTATATCAGCTGGGCAGGCATCTAGTCAAACAATTCCCACACCCTCATTTTCCATATAGTTGGGTATATCAAGTTACCTCCAAAGGTTTTTGCAAAACTGTCAAAAAGATCCCAATGGACAATACTAATTTACTTTATATTTTAAAAAAGGTAAATATAGGCTCGGTGCCTGTAGCTCAGCAGCTAGGGCACCAGCCATGTACATCGGAGCTGGTGGGTTCAAATTCAGACCAGGGCCTGCCAAACAACAATGACAACTACAACCAAAAAATAGCCCAGTGTTGTGGCAGGTGCCTGTAGTCAGCTACTTGGGAGGCTGAGGCAAGAGAATCACTTAAGCCCAAGAGGTTGCTGTGAGCTGTGATGTCACAGCACTCTACCCGGAGCAACATAGTGAGACTCTGTCTCAAAAAAAAAAAAATGTAAATATACACTTGGTGGCCCTTTCAGCAGGCATGAAATAGGAATAGAAATGTTATAAAAAGTAGTAGATAGAATAGGAAAACTTCAAAATATAGAAATTACTCATCTACATTATAGGACAATGCATAAATCAGTTCACACTTTACCACACCTTTAACCACTCCCAAAACAAGGGCATAAAAATAATCATTATACATATACACCCACGTATCTGTTTGCTTTGCTTTATCTTGCTCACATAGATTGTATATATATCTAAATATTTCTATATGTGAATAAATATATTTCTGCTATGGTTTGTTTCATCACAATATTTTATTTACCCTTTTCTACCCTTTCATTTCTATATTCTTCCCTCAGTATCTTCCTATGAAGCAGATGCTGTTGCCCTTATTGTACAGGTGGGACATGGCAGCTCAGGGAGTGTGGGTGCTTTGCCAGTGGAAGTGGAGTAAGTGGTAGAGGTGGGATAAGGGGCCTGAGGTGGGCTCAGCTGGGCCCCCATAAGCTGTACACTGCACATCCTCCCTGCTGGCTAACAAAGCGAGTGTGCCCTATGAGTGGGTGGGGTGAGACCAAGTAAGAAGTGCCCCAGACCAGGAAGCATCCCATCCACTGGCTGAACTTAGCCCTTTGACTCAGCACCTGCCTGATTCTGGACAGACCCAAGATGCCGCGGGTCAGGCCTTCTCCTCCCAGCATTTACTGCCCTGGAGAGTACTTGAGAGAAATGTAGCCCCAGATACAGCCACTGTCAACACAGAGAGAAAGGGTTCTTTAAACATTCTTCAAGAAAAGGCCCAAGGGAACATGTGTCCTCTAAAGGTACTGGTAATCACCTCATTCAGCTGCAAATCCTCTCATGTTAAAAAAAAATAGAATAACTAATGCTATGGTTTAATCATTCACTAAAATACCTGTGCAATCTGGATTTCAGGAAAATTTTTAGATTGGATCTTTCAAAATGTTAATGTTTACCAAGGTGCCTGCAGGTGTTCAATATATTATTAACAAATGGTATCTTAGTCTTTGCTATATTAGTATATTGCATTAATACATTTTTAATTAGTAATATCATGCTTTTTAATATATTAGTGTATTTTTCTTTTTTGTATCTCCCTCTCTCACTCTAACCATGAAAGAGACCAGTGTCCTCACAAAGGCTCTGTATTATTATTTATTGAGACTTACTATATGTAAGCTTTTTACTTGTTATTATTTAATCCTCCCGATATTCTCATTTTTACTTAACCTCTGTATGTTCCTGAGAAAACACACAGTGTGAGTAGCCTGTCTACTGTCAAAGAGCAAGTGGGGAGAGAGCTGAGAGTCACACAGGCAGTCTGACCCAGATCCTTATGATAAACCTCATGACCTCGGGAAGTTCCTTTCTACACTCTTTGAGGCCTGTTTTCTTCATTAGTGAACGAAATGAGGGAGGTGCTTCAGAAGATGTGTAAGATTTTCTTCTAGCTTGAACATGTTGATGTCCTCGTCCCCACGTGCAAATGACAGTCCACCAGGGCTTCTCAGGTGTGTCCACCCTCACTCCCTGCCTGGGTTCTGGGTGCTGCCCAGGCTGCACGACTGGGAAGGAGAGTTGAGTCTGGCCGAAACCAGCAGTGCCTCTGAACTACTTGTCCCAAACACTCAAGCCACACTCACCCCTGATCTACCTAAATATCTCAACTACCTTAACAGTCAACCAACACTCTGAAATGGCCCAGTAAAAGAAATCAATAGATAAAAGATTAGAGATCTGGGAGGAGAATGGAGTTTAAATTGATATTCTCATTTCACTTCCCTCTTTCATCTCCTGGATTCACAGAATTTCTTCCCACTTGTGAATTTCCTAACAAGCCTGGGCAGTGGTGTGCTGGTAAATGTTTAATGACAAGCTCCAGGAAAATGAAACAAAACAAAACAAGAAAAGCCCTGGTTTGAAGCATTTTCTGATTTCTCTAGTTTAAATATTCCTACCATGGCTGATCTCAAGTTACCAACACAAAGTCATTGAACACGGAGTTGGAAAGAGATGCTAGCCGGTAGGAGCTTGTGCCACCACACCCCCGAGTCTGCCTCTTAGTACTAGTTCCTCTATGTATGCCTTGTAGCCTAAAGTAGTGTTCATTCATTCACTCAAAGAACTATTTTTTTTTTTGAGACAGAGTATCATCTTGTCACCCTGGATAGAGTGGTAGAGTGCCATGGCATCAGAGCTCACAGCAACCTCAAACGCCTGGGCTCAAGCAATCCCCTTGCCTCAGCCTCCTGAGTAGCTGGACTATAGGTGCCTGCCACAACGCTCAGCTATTTTTCAGAGCTATTTTTCTCGCTCTTGCTCAGGCTGGTCTCAAACTCCTGAACTCAAGCAGTCCATCTGCCTCAGCCTCCCAGAGTACCAGGATTATAGGCATGAGCCACTGTGCCCAGCCCATTCCATGAACTTCTTTAAAATTATAAGACCAATGTAAACAAGGCATCCATTGAAATAGTTATTACAAATCAAAAATCCTATTGAGTTTATTACAAAATATTATTTTTCCAGTACTTCTCCACCAGAGGTTCCTTGGGACAAGACAAGTGGATTGATGGTTTTTTACTTTCAAATAATTGACTTATCCAAATCAGATGGGACAATTTTCTTCTCTTGGATTAACAATTCTCATTAACATCCTCAGCCCTGGGAAAAGTGGCGTCGCAATAGCCTCAACTGATGTAAACCCCAATCTGCTTTATTGTTGAAAGTCTTCAAAACCAATCAAAAAATAATTACTGCTAGGAAATGTTTTCCTAGACACATACCTTCTATAATTCTTTTTCTTTTTTTTCTTTTGCTGTTGAGGTTCTTTATTTTTATATTTTTTATTAAATCATAAACACATAGATAATGTATACATTAATGCATTTATGGGGTACAATGTGCTGATTTCATATAGAATTAGGAACTCTTGCATCACAGTGGTTAATATATACCTCATCTTATTTACTTAATTATTGTATTAGGACATTTGTACTATATACTCATAGATCCGACATATACCCTTGCATTATGCACCATAGGTGTGATCCCAACATTCACCCTCCCTCAATCTGACCTTTCCCCTTCCATCCCTCCTCCTCCCCCCTTCATCTTGGGCCATAGTTGTGATCTAGTCTTCATATGAAAGTGTGAGTGATTGCAAATTGGTTTCATAATAGTACTGCATACATTGGATATTTTTTCTTCCATTCTTGAGATACTTTACTAAGTAAGATATGTTCCAGCTTCATCCATGTAAACGTAAAAGAGGTAAAGTCTCCATCTTTTCTAAGGTTGCATAATATTCCATGGTATACATATACCACAATTTATTAATCTATTCATGGGTTGATGGGTACTTGGGCTTCTTCCATGACTTGGCTATTATGAATTGAGCTGCAGTGAACAATCTGGTGCAAATATCTTTGTTATAAAGTGATTTTTGGTCTTTTGGATATACATATAGTAGAGGAATTGCAGAATCAAACAGCAGGTCTACATTTAGATCTCTGGTGATCTCCAAACTTCTTTCCAAAAGGAACATACTAGCTTGCATTCCCACCAGCAGTGAAGAAGTGTTCTCTTTTCTCCACAGCCAGGCAAACATCTGTAGTTTTGGGATTTTCTTATGTGAGCCACTCTTACTGGAGTTAGATGATATCTCCAAGTGTTTTTGATTTGCCTTTCTCTGATGATTAAAGATGATGAGCATTTTTTCATGTGTCTGTAAGCCATGTGCCTATCTTCTTCAGAGAAGCTTCTGTTCAAGTTCCTTGCCCACAATGAGATGGGATTACTTGTTCTTTTTTTTATTAATAAGTTTGAGTTCTCTGTGGATTCTAGTTATCAAACCTTTGTCAGAAGTATAGCCTGAAAATATCCTCTCTTATTCTGAGTGCTGTCTGCTTGCTTTACTTGTGTTCTTGGCTGTGCATAAGCTTTTTAGTTTGATCAGATCCCAGTAGTGTATTTTTGATGTTGCTTCAATTGCCCAGGGGTCCTCCTCATAAAGTATTCTTCCAGGCTAATTTCTTTAAGTGTTT
Organism: Arctocebus calabarensis; assembly: GCA_963573935.1. Lineage (NCBI taxonomy): Eukaryota > Metazoa > Chordata > Mammalia > Primates > Lorisidae > Arctocebus > Arctocebus calabarensis. Next base: position 18,191 of record CAUYON010172760.1, read on the forward strand.
CTCCTGCACTCTCTCCAAGAATCTTTATGGTTTCATGTCTTAAGTTTAAATCTTTTATCCAGTGAGGGTCAATTTTTTTTTTTTTTGAGACAGAGCCTCAAGCTGTCATCCTGGATAGAGTGCTGTGGCATCACAGCTAATAGCAACCTCCAACTCATGGGTTCAAACAATTCTCCTGCTTCTGCCTCCCAGGTAGCTGGGACTACAGGCTATTCATGCCCGGCTATTCTTTGGTTGCAGCCGTCATTGTTGTTTGGTGGGACTGGGCTGGATTTGAACCTCCCAGCTCAGGTGTATGTGGCTGCCACCTTAGCCACTTGAGCCACAGGCGCTGAGCCAGAGAGTCAGTTTTTGTTAATGGTGAAAGGTGGGGGGTCCAGTTTCAGTCTTCTACAAGATGCCAGCCAATTCTCCCAGCACCATTTGTTAAATAAAGAATCTATCCCCCAATTTATATTTTTGATGGCCTTATCAATGATCAAATGACAATAAGTGACTGGGTTCATCTCTTGGTTCTCAATTTTGTTCCATACATCTACCTCTCTTTTTTTGTGCTAATACCATGCTATTTTGGTCACTATAGATTTATAGTATAGTTTGGAGTCAGGTAGCATGATTCCTCCTGATTTGTTTTTATTTCTGAGTAATGTCTTGGCTATTCAAGGTTTTTTCTGGTTCCATATAAAACAAAGTACTATTTTCTCTAGGTCTTTAAAGTATGATGGTGGTGTTTTGATAGGGATTGCATTAAATTTGTAAATTGCTTTGGGTAATATGGACATTTTAACAATGTTGATTCTTCCTAACCATGAGCATGGTATGTTTTTCCATTTGTTAACGTCTTCGGCTGTTTCTTTTCTCAGAGTTTCATAATTCTCTTTATAGAGATTTTTCACATCCTTTGTTAGGTAAATTCCCAAATATTTCATCTTCTTTGTCACAGCTATGATGGGAATAGAGTCCTTGACCGTTTTTTTGGCTTGACTATTATTGGTATATACATAAAAGCTACGATTTTTGAGTATTGATTTTTGTATCCTGAGATGCTACTGTATTCCTTGATCACTTCTAAGGGTTTTGTGGTTTAGTCCCTGGGGTTTTCCAGGTATAAAATCATATTTGTGAAGAGTGAAAGTTTGATCTCCTCAGACCCTATGTGTACATCCTTGATCACCTTCTCTTGCCTGATTGCGATGGCTAAGACTTCCATTACAATGTTAAAAAGCAGTGGAGACAATGGGCAGTCTTGACAATGGGCAGTCAGCTGATCTGAGTGGAAACGTTTTCAGTTTTCCTCCATTCAATATGATATTGGCTGTGGGTTTGCTGTAGATGGCCTCTATCAGTTTAAGAAACTTCCCTTCTATACCTATTTTCTTAAGTGTTCTGATCAATATCATGCTGGATATTGTCAAAAGATTTTTCTCCATCTATTGAAAGAATTATATGGTCTTTATTTTTTAGTTTGTTTATGTGATGTATTATATTATAGATTTATGTATATTGAAACAGCCTTGAAACCCTGGGATAAAACCCACTGGATTGTGGTGTATAATTCGTTTGATATGTTGCTGGATTCTGTTTGTTAGGATCTTGTTGAATATTTTTGGATCGATATCATTAGTGATATTGGTCTATAATTTTCCTTTCTTGTTTGGTCTTTTCCAGGGTGATATTTGCTTCATAGAATGTGTTGGGAAATATTCCTTCTTTTTTGATGTTTTGGAAAAGGTTAAGTAATATAGGTACTAGTTCATCTTTAAAGGTTTGGTAGAATTCTGATGTGAAGCCATCTGGTCCTGGACTCTTTTTTTGGGAGATTTTGTATAGTTAATTCTATTTCAGTGCTTGATATAGGTCTGTTCAGCATTTCCAATTCTTTCTGATTAGGTCTAGGAAGTTGGTGTGCTTCCAAGTATTGGTCACTTTCTTTCAGATTTTCATATTTCTGAGAATAAAACTTTTTTTTTTTTTTTTTGAGACAGAGCCTCAAGCTGTCACCCTGGATAGAGTGCTGTGGCATTACAGCTCACAGCAACCTCCAATTCCTGGGCTCAAGTGAGTCTCCTGTCTACGCCTCCCAGGTAGCTGGGACTGCAGGCCCCTGCCACAATGCCTGTCTGGTTTTTGGTTGCAGCTGTGACTGTTGTTTGGCGAGCCCGGGCTGGATTCGAACCTGCCAGCTCAGGTGTATGTGACTGGCACCTTAGCCTGTTGAGCCACAGGCACTGAGCCAGAATAAAACTTTTTATAGTATTCATTAAGGATTCTTTGAATTTCTGAGGTGTCTGTTGTTATTTTCCCTTTGTCATTTCTGATTGATTATATTAGGGACTTTAATTTTCTATTTTTAGTTTGTTGGCCAAAGGTTTATCAATTTTGTGGAATTTTTCAACAAACCAACTTTTTGATTCATTTAATCTTTTGAATAATTCTTTTGTTTTTGATTTCATACTCTAATTTTAATTATTTCTTTTCTTCTGCTAGGTTTGGGCTTGGAATTTTCTTCCTTTTCCAGTTGCTTAAGATGTCCCATTAAGCTATTGACTTTCTCTCTTTCTGTTCTCTTGAGAAAGGCTTGCAATGCTATAAGTTTCCCTCTTAGGACTGCCTTTGCAGTATCACACAGGTTCTAACAATTCCTGTCTTCATTATTGTTTTGTTCCAAAAATTTGGCAGTTTTCTTCTTAATCTCATCTATGACCTAGCTATCATTCAGCATAAGGTTATTTAGTTTCCATGACTTTCAGTATGCAGATACCTGTTATTGGTGAGTTCAACTTTTATTGTGTGATGATCTGAGAAAATGCAAGGAATAATTTCTATACTTTTAACTTTGTTGAGGTTATATTTGTGACCTAAGATGTGATCAATTTTGGAGGATGTTCCATGGCCTGATGAGAAGCCTGATGTGTATTCAGTTTCATTAGGATGAAATGTTCTGTAGATGTCTGTTAAATCCAATTGTTGGATGGTGAAGTTTTAAGTCAAAATTTCTTTGCTTAGTTTCTTATTGGAGGAACTATCCAACATTGCCAAAGGGGTGTTAAAATCTCCAACTATTATTGTGGTGGAGGAAATCAAGTTGCTCATGTCTGTTAGAGTCTCTCTTATAAATTGAGGCACAATCTCATTGGGTGCATAATGTTAATAATTGAAATCTCATCATGTTGAGTATTACCCTTAACAAATATGGAGTGACCATTCTTATCTTTCTTTACTTTTGTTGCCTATTGTATCTGCCAATAAAATTGCAATAAAAAGCAGATACACCTGCTTTTTTCTGATTTCCATTTGCCTGAATTATAGATGACCATCCCTTCACCCTGAGTCTATATTTATCTTTTAAGGTAAGATGAGATTTTTGTATGTAGCAGATATTTGGCTTGAGTTTTTGTATCGAGTAAGCCAACGTGTTCCTCTTCAGAGGACAGTTTAAGCCATTTACATTAATAGAGTTTTGATAAGCCTGATAGTATTTTGGGTATCAAGTTTTTCAAAAGTCCAGTGGACATTTTTAATCCTTTGCCACTGTGGAAGTTGGAATTTGATCAAAAGTTTCTGAATTTACTTTGGTGGTAGAGCATTGTGCTTGTCATTGTGGAGGATGGATCTGAGAATATCCTGGAGAGCAGGTCTAGTTATGGCAAATTTCTTCAACATGTGAATGTCATTAAAGTATTTAATTTCTCCATCATAAATGAAACTCAGTTTAGCTAGGTACAGGATCCTGGATTGAAAGTTATTGTGTTTTAGGAAATTGAAGGTTGATGACTTGAAAAGTTTCAGAAGAGAGATCTGCAGTCAT
>CAUYON010172762.1:0-35000 GCA_963573935.1 Arctocebus calabarensis
CTGACTCCCCTTGCCTCCCCCTGGCTCCCGCTGCCTCACCCTGCCTCCCCTGCCCCCCCCTGCCTCTCCGTGCCTCCCCCTGCCTCCCCTGCCTCACCCTGCCTCACTCTGCCTTCCTCTGCCTTCCCCTGCCTCCCCTGCCTCTCCCTGCCTCTCCCTGCCTTCCCCTGCCTCCCCCTGCCTCCCCCTGCCTCTCCAGTCCACCTGTCTGTCGGGCCCTTCCTGTGATGCTATTTAACCCACTACATGTCCCCATGCTAGTGAGGCGTTTGTGTGAAAGCACTTCCTGAGATGGCTGACCCTCTTCTCACTCAATAGAACATAGTGTTTTCCTCCTCTTTCCTTTTCTTTCTCCAAGGCACCGAAGAAACACATTGTGCTGTATTTGCATGTCGCATGAACCATTCCTTCCCTCTCCTCATGGCCAGCAGCAGTTTCTGTTCAATTGAAGGGAGCGCAGCGACTCACACAGAAAGCAAAATTCCCTTCAAGAACTTGGAGAAAGAGCTTACAAATTGCTCCACCAAGGCTCGGCATCCGTCTGGGTGGGTCCCCCCTTATTCAGAGGGGAGAGGAAGGTCAGATTTGATATAATACTTTCTTAAAAATCCTGAGTGAATAAAGTAGTCTTGAGAGAAAGTTCCCCGATATAGATTACCTATAAAAAGAATAAAAGGGATGAACATTGAAGATTTTTCATCACCGTAAACAAATAATTTGTGATCGCTCTACAGTCAAACCACAAATAGGACCAAGAATTAGAAGTGCCCCTAGCTGACCAGCGTATCCATATATCATTGGTCTGCTGTAATGAAGATTACCTGATAAAGATCCCAATATGACAGTTTTCCTTTTGCATTGGCTGCTGAACAGCCAGAAACGGTTTTCTGGGGCTGGCTGGCTATTGATCCAGCCCTCTCTTGTCAGTGATGCAGTTAATGGGAATTCCACAGGCAAATAAAAGCTACATTTTGTCTTCATTTTCATCTGAAATATGAGCTGGTCCTTTGTACTCTAGACAGTCATTTATTACTCATTTTCCTTTATTGATGTTTATGAGCTGGAGCATAAAATGATTCTCAAACGCAGTTTAATTGAGGCGTCGGTTGACACTGTACCCATGATTACCAGGGTATCAGCAGCAGCTCAGAGCCCATGAATCAAGGTTTGCTTTTCATCGGTCTTGGAGGCAGCTCACGGGAGAGGGTGTCCGTAGAAAACAACTGGGCTGGAGCTGGAGAAATATGTCGATTTATCTTCATAGGTAGTTGGGGGGGGGGTAGCCCCAGTCCTTAGTGGGCAGCCAGGGACGGCAGCATGTCCCTTGTACTTGACATTCAAGGGCACGCTTCCCTACTGTGGCAAAGTCCTTCTGAAATAGAACCCCTTGTGTGGTTTTTAAAATATTTTGAGCCAAATTATTAACCTTAAGATCATAGGAGGAGGTGCTGAGAGACACAGCTACACACAGCATTGGGGGGGCAGCCCAGTCATTCAAGGCATTCATAAAACAGCAAGAACAATCGATACGGCGGCGAAGTATTTTTTTATATGCAGTTATTAACTCATAAGCTACAGTATATCTCATCTCATTTCGACAACAGCTGAGGTCTCCATCTCCCCCTGGAGACTCCTGCAGGTCCCATAATGGGAATCATAAATAATATGTGCTAATGAGATATGAATTGATTATGTTGGGGAAGCTGACGTTTTCATCCATCATTCTAAATGATGTTTAACAATGGATTACCAGCCAGTAATTCCTCTGATATGAGATTAAATAAAATAGCCGGCTGTTTCAGCAGGCTAGCTCAAGGAGATGGCAATAAATCTGCTCAATTACTGTATTACCAATCCGTTTTTCACTGCTAAGGATATTATTATTTCATTTAGACTTGTTCATGCATCATAGATTATTTTATTTCAGGCAGTCAATGGGAGAAACCGTGGCACTTTAGTCCCCAGCCGCGGAGCCGTGACTCTGTCGGAGTACAGTAAGTGTGGCTCGGTGGGCCCCACACACCGCAGGACCGGCTGCCCAGCTGCCCCCGGGCTGAGCGGGCAGTGTGCAGGACACATTTTAGAAAGAAGCATTTTGCTTTTAACCTAATTTTCTTCACTTATCTGAAAAGTCTCCACCGAAGGATACTGCCTAAGAAACTGATCGATGGAAACAAGATTATTAGATCCTCTAAGATGATTTGGGCTTCATCTCAATCCTGTAGTAGATTGAGAATTAGATCACAGGGACTATCCTTTGGCCTGGAAAATTAGATTAGCAGCCACTACAATACAAAGGGTGGCCTTTCCCCGCATGCCAAACATACACACTCTATTGATGAGAAAAGCAGATCGCAGGAAGCCTTTCCAGGTGTCAGTCACTGGGGCTCACGACCCTAATGAAGTTTGTGCCTGGGCTCCAGGACTGCCTATGATAGCAGAAGAAAAGCGGGATGGATTATCTTAAAACAGAGAATTCATCAACTCCCGTTTCTCGTAACCTTGCATTTATTAACTGACTTTGGAAAACAAGATGAACCCCTGCTGAGGGCCAGCCCCAGCCGCATGTGCGGTAGGCACAAGGGGGCTGCATGAAGGGCCGTGTGGCCACCCTTGCAGTGCAAGGCACAGGGCCCTGAGGCCTGCCCAGCTCTGCAGCCCGAGATCTGACTAGTGTCCAGCTCCGTGGCCTCTGGCTGCCTCCTGTGAGCACCGACAACCTCATTTGCTTCTCGCCTCCTACTTTGGGGATCCCCAGGTGACACTGCCTGGCCTTTGGCACACAACTCAGAGGAGGAGCTGCTGGTTGAATTCTCTCCTCTTCTCAGCAGAGGCAGACTGCTCAGAGGAGGCCCTTTCTCTGCTTTCCAGGACACAGGCAAGCCTGGGGAGGGACGTTCACATTGCCTTCCTCCTCCTCCTCTGCCTCGTTCCCCGGGCCCTGGAATTGCACCCTGACACAGGAGGTCACAGCAGGGAAGTGTTGGGTCTGCCTCTGGCCAGCGTGGGACCGGACAGCCGACCCCACAGGCAGGGGATGGAGCTGCTGCCGCCGCTGCTGTGAGTCAGGACCCGGCACAGGCAGATATGGGACTCGGGGTCTGTGACAGCTTGGCCGTGGTGTGGGACGGGCCACTGACACCTAAAGAGTGAGGGTTAGGGATCCACCGACTTTGAGAGTATCTCTGAACGTCTTAGCAAATGAAAACATTTGGCTCAAAGTATCCCAGTCCACCAGAACATTCCGTGAAAGCTACAGGTGGCCAGGCTGGCGTGAAAGGAGGACCAGGCAGGTGCAGCCTCCCCCCAGCCAAAGGAACATTCTGGGCCGGGGCAGTCCAGAATCTGAAACATACGGATTCTTCTAAAGCCTTTGAGTTTAAACAAAACCAAACCCCCAAACTCCCTCTCACTTCCTTGTGGGAAGGGGCTTTCCTCACCTGTGGATGGGGCAAAGGCCTCCCCTGGGCAGATGTGAACACTTGCTGTCCTCAAGCCACCGTCCTCTGCCACGGCCTGCACACTTACACGGAGGGCACTGTCCCAGCACCATCCACACTGGAAGCACCGCCCCCAGCAGAGGAGGAGGCGGCTCTGTAGCCACAGCAGGTGCAGAGCCGCGGCTGGCCCTGGACAGGGTTACTCGGGATGGTGCAACCCCGTTCACTCCATTCAGTGCATAAGCGGGTCACTCAGACCAGTGCATCCTGATCTTCTGTATACTTGACATATAACAACATGTGTGTATGGGGAAAATATACTTAGTTAAAAACAAACAAAGTATCATTTAGATTTATAAACCCACTGGACGAAATTCTTTGCTGCCCACAGTCTGTAAACAACCCATCTGGTGAACCTGGAGTCTGCCCAGGTGTCCCTCCTGTACAGTTTGCTTGTCGTGCACGGTAATGGTCCCGGTGGCCAGGAAGGGACAGGGCTCGGCCCCTGCATGTGGGTTTCACCCTGGTGCTGGCACATGCAGCAGGGTTCCCCTGGGGTGGGGGCTTGCAGACTTACTAACGGCCTTGAGTCTGTCTCCCGCCCTATAGCCATAGCTTATGGAGTAAGGTTTGTGTCTTCTTTCCTGGAAGACTCAGAGTTTGTTTTCACTCTGTGAATGTGGGATGACTTTGTAGATTGTTTGGCTAAATCTAGAAACATAGGGAAATACATAGCATAAAAATCCTGAGATACCAGTCAGTTTAATGTGTGGATTTGGCTAGGCCATGATGCCCAAAATTTGCTCAAATACCAGCAATACTAGATGTTGGCATTAAGCTGATTTTTTCTTAGATGTGATCAATGTTTAAACTGATAGAATTTGAGTAAAGCAGACTTTTTTTTTTCCATAATGTGGGTGACCCTCTATTAGTCAGTCAAGGCCAACAATTTATATAATTTTGCTAAAATCATATGTATTAAGATGAGCAGAAATTTCAACAAACATTTATTTATCCCCTGAAACATCAGTTTGAGAGATAAATTTATAAATGAAAGGCAGAGAAATTTGCTTGTCCTAGGGGAAGGAGAAGTCCTTTTTTTCTATAGGAAAAATCTTATAATCAAGGAATGTCTTAAAGACCATAAAAGTAGGCTATTATAGTTTCCAGGCCTCTGCTTGGCAGTGAGACTTGGTGGGCTACAAAGACCCTTCTTGACTCCGACTTTCAGTGCGTGAGGGGCCATGCAGTCACCAATAGAGTAATTCTGGTCAGAGACGGCCTGTCAGTTCTGGTAAATGGGTTCATTGTGAGCAACGAAGAGAAAGTTGAGAAAAGTTGCACAGCTATTGTTTAGTGAAATAAATGGGGAAAAGAAAACTTTTTTTCACACCTGCATGGTGGCATGAGAAAGGAAATTTTTCTAAACCAAACTTGGGCATCTGAATCCAAGTATCAAGTAAGTTTGAGCCAGTGTAGCCAGCTAACGAGTAGCAGTGGTTAACTGAGAGGTTAGTTAGTTGCACAATTGTATATATGCTATTGTGATGTGGGGGGTGGCAGATGCTTTGTGCTAACCCTGGTGAGTCAGAGCCAGTACACTAATCAGTCACAAGGGGATCCCGTGTGTAAGTATGAGCTCCACTGGGCTGATGGGATGTGAGTCAGCACAGAAAGAACTATGATTTCGGGTGGTGCCTGTGGCTCAGCGAGTAGGGTGCCGGCCCCATATACCGAGGGTGGTGGGTTCAAACCTGGCCTGTGGCAAACCTGCAAAACAAAAAAATAGCCGGGCATTGTGGCGGCACCTGTAGTCCCAGCTACTTGGGAGGCTGAGGCAAGAGAATCACCTAAGCCCAAGAGCTGGAGGTTGCTGTGAGCTGTGATGCTACAGCACTCTACTGAGGGCGATAAAGTGAGACTCTGTCTCTACAAAAAAAAAAGGAACCATGATTTCCATGGTAGCTTTTCTAGAGATACCTGTGCTAGATGACCAGCAATGCTCGTCATGAGAAATAAATAGACGTTGGCTTATTTAAGTAATTCAATATACAAAAGTCCCACAAAGCACATACTTGTGTACAAAATATATCTGAGACCAGAACTAACTCTATGCTCAAAATCTACAACATATAAAAATATTACTTTATCAGCATAGATCCAAATAAATCAGCAGTTCTCAACCTGTGGGTCACGACCCCTTTGGGGGTTTCCTGCAGATCAGATATTTACATTATGATTCACCATAGCAGCAAAATTAGTTATGAAGTAGCCACGAAAATAATTTTATGGTTGGGGGTCACCACAACATGCGGAACTATATTAAAGGGTCGGGCATTTGGAAGGATGAGAACCACTGAAATAATTCATTTTACTCCTATACTGCCCCAGCACTTGAGAAATTTAATCTTCCCAGGGATGGGATAACTGGATTTATAACAGAATTAATGGATAATGTCATTGCATTTCCATTAACGTTACACCATGAAGCAGGTATTGGTATTTCCCACGTTTTACAGATCAGAATGACTGAGAATGATTGAACTTGAGGGGTTCATGCAATGTCACATGTGGTCTAAGTGTAGGGCCACTCTTCAGACCTCTCTGATGCAGTCTGTGTCCTGACAACTCCTGGCTGCTGGTGGTGAGGCCCGGGACTTCTCCCACTTTCTACTCAGTCTTGTTCTTAGACGTCATCTTACTTGCCTCCAAACCAAATCATTCAAACCAGCCAGAGAGTTCATTTAAACCTTTGTGCAGATTGATTGTGTAAATCAATGCAGACAAAGCGATTGAACACCCAGTGCATGCCAGGTACCATGTTGGTGAGGAAGAAGAGACAAAGGCTAGGTGGCAGCCTTGACAAAACCGGACTGGAGGAAGAGATGCCCCTGAAGGGACCTGTACAGCACGGTCCCTGGGAGCAGACGGATGCCAGGCCACTGCTGTCTTCTCACTGGAGATGGAGATGGCTTTCCTCACTCACGCTAGAGGGACAGCCCGGCAGGGCTCTGCTGCGTGCACAGTTGGGAGGGAGGAGGAAGAATGCTGGAGACAAAAGGAAGCTCATTTGTGAAGGCAAACGATGGTGTGGTCTGGAAGAGCAAACGTCTGTGAAGGAAGCACGTACCTGTTGGGGACAGTGTCCTTCCTTCGCAGTGTCGAGGTGATTCTGGGGAATCCGAGACAAGAGAAGGGTTAGATGTCTTTTCTTGATCCAGTGGAACATTCTGAGCTACTTCTGTTTCAAATGTAAAATTTAAGTCAAGGTTCGTAATTTGCTTACAGAAGGCAAATTGCTCCAACACCATTTATTTATAAGCTATTTTTCCTTCTTCGAATCGCTTTTTTATCTTAGTTGGAAATCTATGGGACATGTTTGTATGGGTTTGTTCTGGGTCATCCATCTACGTGTCCACCCTTTGGCCACACGGCCTTGACTGAGACAGCTGGACAGTGTGGCTTAACACTAGGAGGATCATTCCTCTCACGACATCCTTCCAAGCAAAATGATTTTTACTATTACAAGACCTTTCCCTTTCCATATAAATGTCTGAATAACTTGTGTACGTGTGTGTCAAATTACATTGCTGGAATTTTGGTAGGAATTGTGTTAAACTTAGACATTAATTTGGGGGAATTTGGATAGGAACTGCATTTAATCTTGTAGATTAGATGACATATTTCCTATGTGGAAATGACCGGTCTTTGAACACAGTGTGTCTCTACATTAATTTAGGTCTCCTCTCATTAGTTTATTTAGCATCAGACTTTTTTAGGATAATGATCCTGTCCTTGTTTTGACAGATTGATGCTTACATCTGTCCACACTTGAGTACTTCCCTTTCTTGGTTGTGCATTTAGATAGAATAATCCTTTCAATTGTGATGTCCATGTGTTCGTTGTATATAGAAATGTAGTTTTATACTTTTGTGTCTTCCCATGGGAGGCATAAGTTTCTAGCAGACTTACAATAAATTCCTTTTTTTTCCATATAGACAAATTATGTCTTAAGTAAAAGGTCCTCCAAAAGAAAAGTGTGAATTCTTTTCTGAATGTGATGTCATAAATGATGTTGGATTTTGCTTTGATAGTAACATATAATCATGTGATTTTCTTCTTTCACCTGTATATGTGATGGACTATATTGATTGGGTTTCAAACACTGACCTTCCTGGAAGCCCTTGAATAACTTACCTCATGTACTCATAGTATGCAAATTTTTATGTATTGTTGAATTATTTTTGATAATATTTTGTTAAGGATTTTTGCATCTATATTTATGAGAATGATTGATTATGGACCTGTTTTCTTTTCAAAATAATGTCTGCCTGCCTATAATTTCACAAAATATATTAAGATTTTCCCTCTTCTATTTCTCCCATGAGATTGTGTAGAATGGGTGTTAAAATTGTGGAGCTATCTTGATCCGGACATTTCTGTGAGCTTTTAAATTACAAATTTATTTTTCTTAATACTGTTAGGGATAGTTGTATGACTTCATACTGGGCGAGTTGTAGTCGTCCGTGTTGCTGAGGAATGGGATCCCGTCAGGTGCACGTGTGAGGAGTTGTGCTGAGTCGTTGCTGGATTTTTGAGTTCTGCATGATCTCTGCTCATCTCCCTCACTTCATCTCTGATGTTGATAATTTGTTTCTTTTCAATTTTGTTTAGAAGTTTGCCAATTTTATTGATTTTTTCAGATAACCACTTCCGTGTCTCATTGCTTTTCTGTGGTTTTTTTGTTTTCGGTTTCATTGATCTCTGCTCCTGTCTGTCTCATCTCCTTCCTTCTCATTTGCATTTATTTTGCTCTTCTTTTGCTGTATTCTCAGAATGTGAGCTTAGACGATACATTTGATTATTTTCCTTTTTCTATATGTAATCATTCAGTGCTATAAATTTCTCTCTCAGCACTGTTTTAGTCATGTCACACAAATTTTGACTTATTTTTTTAATCTAATTCAATTCAATACCTATTTCTCTTCCTGGAGACTTACTCTTTGACCCATGAGTTATTTACAAGCATGTTATTTAGTTTCCAAATGTTGGAGATATTACTGTGACCTTTCTGCTACCAGTTGGGTTTCTTTATGGGGGGGGAACAGCTTCTATTCTTCCTCTGCGTGACATCAGCGTTTGACCTCGTTAAGTCTGGTTTTCTGTCTTCTGTGCTTGTTTTTCATCTGTTTGAGTGAATTGAGTGAACGGCCATCCCTGGGCCCCTGTATGCTTCCTCACTTGTCATGGATTAGTCTTGACTATTTCCTTAAGAATCTTAAGATCCACGAACGTGGTGTGAAGGCTTTGCCCAAACTGTCAAACATACTTTAGAAAACTCAAGAGGCAAATAGAGATTTATTGTTTATCCATATTTTCACTTTCCTCATTCCTCGGGTTCCGAGAGTCCTTGTCAGATCATTTTGTTTTCATGTAGAGAACTTCCCAGAGGGTAGTTGCTGCTGACCATCAATTCTTATATTTGTTTTTTCTTCCAGCTGAGAATGTCTTGATTTCACCTTCAATATTGAAACATATTTTCACCAGATATAGAAGTCTAGGTTGATAATTATTTTCTCCTGGTGCTTCAGGAACATCGACTCTTCCGTAGCCAGGTGAATGGTTTTCCCGGAGGGTGAGCTGTCAGCCCGCTTTCTTCTTGTTCCTTGGAGATTTTTTGTTTATTTTCAGATGTTTTAGTGTGATGTCTCTTGGTGTGGATTTATTGTTTGTTTGTTTGTGCGACTTGGATTTCGCCCATCTTCTTAAGTCCAGAGGTTCTATGCTGTTTGACAAATGTGTTAAATTCCCAGCTATTTGTACTTCAAGTGATTTTTCCATCCTGTCCTCTCTCTATTCTCTTTCTGGGGTCCTAATGACATGAATGTTAGATCTTGTTCCTTGTAGACGGCTCATTTACCTTCTCACGATTTGTCTCTGCGTTGTTCGGTTTCAATGATTTTTATTGTTTCCCCTGCCACCTCCACTCTATTCGTTAGCCAGTGCATGGAGTTTCTCATTTTGTAATTAAACTTCTATGCTTTTTAGTTCTAAAATTTCCATTTGGTCCTTCTTTATACCTGGATGATACAGATCTGGGCTAAGACTTTCTATTTTTCCATTTGTTTCACGCCTGCACCTAGCTGCTCACTCAAGTGTTTTTGATGACTTCTTTAGAGCCTCTCAGACAACTGACAGTCTCCTTGGTCTTGGTGTGTGCTGATGGCGCTTCCTGTTTAGTTTGCGATCTCCCTGCTTCTTGGTATACTGTGTGACTTTGGAACAAAACCTGGACGTCTGGGCATCAGCAGACTCTAGTCTCATCCCAGGGGTGGGTGGTGTCCAGTCCCCCCCACCCCCCGCCGCCTGTCCCTATTGACACTGCAGGATCTCCTTGTTGGTGTCACAGCAGCTCTGACACCCCCCACTCTGAGTCCACAAATTCCACTCCTTTGGAAGGGGCAAGCGCAACTCCACTGACACCTGGAGGGTCTTCTGTCCTCTTACTCCACGAGGCCTCCCGGGCAGCTTGCCTCTGCCTCTTGGGGAGGCCAGGTTCTCCTGCCATCTCGGACACCCCCAAGTTGCAAGTTGGTGTTGTGTCCACTTGGCAGGGAGGTAAGACATGGCTCTGCTCTTGGCCTCTCTGACACCACCTACCAAGGGAGCTGGGACCCCTCTTCACACCTGGGGAGGGTGGACGCGTGGGTCCTTTGTGGAGGTCAGGCCAGGATTTGGAGTTGTCCCAGTGTTTAGCTGGAGTACAGCTGCTATGTTCTGACAGTTTCTTGTCTCGGTAGGCTTCCTTGTCCCTAGTCCTCGGCTTTTGTGGGAACACGTGGTGCCTGCTCACGTTCGTCTGTACCTGCTCTCATTTCAGATGCTGACTTCTGTAGCCCGTCTGGACGTGTGGGCAGTGAGAGCCCCGATGACTTCCTGCTGCCTGTCCCTCGGTCCTGGGCCACACGGCTGCCTCCCTCCTCACCTCACGATCCGGTGTTTGGTGTTCCTAATGTGCAAGGTGTTCACTTGTCCTCAGCAGGGGACAGGCGTCAGTTCCTCCCTCTGTCTTTCCAGGAGTGGAAGCTGTTCTTCATCACACTTTGGTGTTAGCTTTTCCTTTGATGCTGTTTCTTGATGGCAGGAAGAAGATTGGGGTGACATCGTGAAATAAATGATGCTTTTCAGCTTGGAAAGAAAGTACAGAAGACCCATTGTGGGTGCACCGTCCAGTGTCACAGTCGCAGGCACCTGCAGGCTCGAGGGTGGGTGGAGGCTCCGGGGGACCCCTGCCCTCACGCGCTTCCTGGAAGGCTGAGATCAGGTGAAGTCCATACAACCCCAGACATCCCAGAACTAGCTCCAGCCCAAAGAACTTGGAAGATTTGGAAACAATCCAACTACTGCTATGAATCTTGGGTAACATTAGAACACGTTGTTTTACCTTGCTGTGAACTTCCCCCGTTGCCCAGCTAAAATCATTTCATCCCACAATCCTAGAAATGTGGTGCAGTCGGGCTGGACCCGTCCAGCCCCGGGAGGCCCGGCCCGCATCACGGTCACATCATCTGTCTGCCCTGGTCTTTCCCCTGCGTCCCTTGTGCCATGGTCTCACCTGCAGTAAGAGCTGCTGGTAACTACCAGGTACCAGCCATCACAGGGACAGTGGTGGACACGTGAAGCAAATCTTTTTAAAGCTTCGTAAGTTATTCCTTCTTAAATTGATTTTGGAACTGTGCACCGTGGAGTGGGGACTCACAAAGTGTGTGCACGTGATTGTTTTGGTTAAAGGCCAGAGGATGAGCCGGGACAGGGAAGGGCCTCTGTATGCTCCTGTGTCTCCTGGGGTCTCCTGCTGAGGGACTCCCAGGACCACCACAACGTGGAACCACCTGGGAGGTTGAGAACTGCCAGCCCCCCACCCTCAGCTCTTGGAGGTGTCTGGCAGGGCCACGACAACCCTTCTGACCACAGCACCTGACGAGGTGCTGCCATCCTACCCCCTTTGGGTTCCCTGTGTCCCTGCTGAGAACCTGCCTCTCTCTGGAGGACCTCGTATTCCTGCCGCTTCACAGGTGAGAGCTGAACAGGCCTCCCGAGGACCCAGGGACCACGTGAGGGGCAGGGGCTTCGGGGGTGTCTGCCACCAGGGTCTGGGTCCCCGTGTGTGCAACTGTGGGCAGACTCGAGTCCCCATGGTCTCAGGAGGGGTCACTGGAGGCTGAAGCACCAGCTGTGCAGGCAGCACTGACCCTTCGGTGCAGCTCAATCTGTTAGAGTCTTGTGCATGACCTGCAGGGGCCTTTCAGATTAAGGCATAGTGATGTCAGGCTTGCTATTTATGTTTTAACAAAAAGGTTTACAGTCTTAAATTGATTCTAAGACTTTACACACTGGTTGAGGGCCTCAACCTCCACTTGGCTGGTCCTTGGAGGTGGGCTGGTGACCCTGGGAGAGCCCGGGAGAGCAGGTGCTCAGGGCTGGGATCGACTCCGCACGGGGCTCCTTCACATATGAAGGGTTGGGTGGGAGGTGGAGTAGGCCCTCAACTGTCATCCAGAAAGAACCTGATTGTTTCCCAAAATCTCAGGGGTTTTAATTAAAACCCCAAAGCGTGTGTTCACTAGCTTGAACAAAAAAATAAGAGCAAATTTGAGCTCCCACTTTTCAAGTGGTTGGACACCACTCATCCCACTTTGAGGTGGAAAGGAAATAAACACAAGTGTGCACACGTGGGCAGAGGGGACAGCCCAAGCCCAGGGGCCTGGTGACTGGGCCCCACTGTGACTTCTGGCCTGTCGGTGACAGTGCAGTAGCAGCCATGAGTGACACTCAACGCCTGTGCTTCACACCCGCCATGAACCCTTGCCTTGCTGGACAGTCGTTTCTCTAAACACATATGAATAATAGTTCTATTGTGCCTTGAGCTGGGTGACAGTGGCTTAAGGAGCCCGAGCGGAGACTGGCCAGCTGCTAATGGAAGCCCCTTCCCGTGCAGAGATGAGCGGCTCCGGCCCTCGGCATGGCCCTCGCTCGGCTCAGCCTCCTATTCATCTCCCTTGGGCATCCTGGGTGACTGGATGGTTGTCCCTGGAAAAGTGGGAACAATAGCAAATATCAAAACATGTCCAGGCTTTCTTCATTCAGTGGGTAGCGACTGAGCACCCGCCCTGGGCACGAGATCCCAGCATCTCAGGGCAGCTGAGAGCGTAAATCACACAGAATTCCCACCTGCGGGCCGGCATTTGGGAAGAGCACCTTCGGTCAGGAAGTCGTCTCTGTGTCAGAGCGAAAGTCACGGGGTGGGGGGAGCCCATGTTGAGTAAGGGGAGAGGAGGTGAGGCGGGAAGGGGGTCAGTGGCTGTGTTGGGGTGTGAGCACAACCCCCGCCCGTCCCGGTCCTTCCATGTGGGTGGTTAGGGGCGGGGTGTGAGCACAGTTCCTTGCTCTGTCTCGTTAACGCTGCTGAGGGATTTCGCTTTTCCCACTTCATATAATTAAATGCTCCTCCCCAAAAGGCTAACTTGGGGAGCATATCTGCCCCCTGAAACAAAACCAGTGCCCCTTTCACGCGGGGGACTCAGGAACTTCACATGGTGGCTCTTGGGTCTGTCTCTATCGGGTTTTGAAGTTTTCCTTGATGGAAAAAAACAAGCGTTTTCTCATGAGAACAGGGTGTCAGGTCTAGGTTAGTGGGGAGTGCCTGGCTATTTACCTGGGAGGGCCCAGGAGGGGCCTGGAGAGCTTCGGACAGAGCCGCGTGCTGGCCTGTTCCTAGGGTGTGTGGAGGACACAGGAGCAACCGGCTGCCGTCCCCTCCCACGGGCAGAGGCCAAGTCACGTGATCTGGCTAAAAACAATCAGACTTAAGCCACTTGGGAAAAATTCCATGTGAAGAACTGGGAATGTTTACTGCTCTCTTACCCTACCGGGTCTATTTTGCCATGTTCTTAAATTTGATGACATCTTTCCCAGAAACTCCAAAGTGTGAGCCGCTGTTGGTCAACTTGGACATGGTCTTTCTGGTTATTTCTGGCCCTGCCCAGCCCTGCACTGCTCAACCCTGAAGTGTGTATTCAGGGGTCCTCAAACTACGGCCCGCAGGCCACATGTGTTGGTGTGAATTGTATTTGTTCCCGTTTTGTTTTTTACTTCAAAATAACATATGTGCAGTGTGCATCGGGATTTGTTCATAGTGTTTTTTTTTTTTTTTAAACTATAGTCCGGCCCTCCAACAATCTGAGGGACAGAGAATTGGCCCCCTGTTTACTAAGTTTGAGGACACCTGCTCTAGGTTAAGATAAGGACTTAAAGAAGTCCTCTCACCACCGAATCGCCTTCTCTGAATGGGGCGCCTTCTGCACCCACTGCACCCTGGGGGGACAAGTAAGTCCTTCACCCTGACTCTCCCAGCACGTCGCTGACTAGTCACGAGATCCCAGGTAACACGGATCATTTCTGCTTGTACTTCCCAGTCTACACTGCGTTCACACCGCAGCTGTTCCCTGATCCATTTCTCCCAGTCACAGTTCCCACATGTCCCAAATTCAGCCTATTTTATCCTTTCTCCCCGCCTCAACTCTCAGCTGTTTATAAAATAGACTTACTTAGCGTCTCTAACATCTTAACCTACTGGCCGTCCTATGCAGAAACTGTCCATATCACCAGCTAACCTGTGACGGGTCAGCAATGCCTTAAGTGCCGCGCTCCTTGTCACAGGCTCAGTCCTGTGCACGAGGTGCCTCTGAAATGAGCCACACTCACGTCCCAATGCTCTGAACGACGCCCCTCTTTCCTGGAACACACCTCTCAATTCCCTGCACCTGCTGTAATTCTCCCCATCCTCAAGAAGCAGGATAAGCCTAAGGCAGTCCCTCAAGTTCCCTCTGACCACTGCCAAACCCTGCTACCTTCAAGGAACCAATATTCTCTTCCCATCTTAGTGCAGAAACCGTCCAGGTTGTCAGTTTAATGCAGCAAGGAAGCCCATGGAAACACTTGCCCTCATGGGTAATTTTTACCTTAGAAGAAGGCACACTTGTTCACAAATGGCACCATATTTTATAAATGTTAAACTATTTTAGTAAATATAAATATTTATTTATAGTTTTGCCTCTGAAGTATACAAGTTCTCTAAGTAGAATCATATTTCTGTGTGGGTAAATCATTTATATTCTATACATTTTCCATATTTTCCAGGACAAAAGCCATTAAGTCAAGTGTCATTAATTTATACATATTCATGTACTGACATCAAAAATTGCTATATTAGGACTTTCAATCTTCCATTAAAACTCTTAGAGATATAGGAGAGTAATTTACAATCCCTGTAGTTTACAGATAAGGAAAATAAAATCTGTAAATTTGCTTACAATATATCAGCGAATTTGTTATGGCTACAGTGCTAAATGTAAAGTTCATTGAAGCATTATTCTCTTAGATTTACAGATAATGGCCTTTGGAAAAAACAAAACAGGTACCTAACACATATGTCAAAATTGTCCACCCTAAGCAGCATGATATAAGCAAGTAGCAGAAAATCCTATAATACAATATGCATATTTTGGCATATTTGGCCCGTTGATTGAGGTGCCAGCCACATACACCCAGGGTGGCAAGTTTGAACCCAGCCCAGGCCAGCTAAACTGCAAAGACAACCGCAACAAAAAAATAGCCAGGTGTTGTGGCAGGTGCCTGTAGTCCTAGGTACTAGGGAGGCTGAGGCAAGAGAATCGCTTGAGCCCAAGAGTTGGAGGCTGCTGTGAGCTGTGATGCCACAGCACTCTACCCAGGCAACATAGTGAGACTCTGTCTCAAAAAATATATACAATATGCATATCTCAATAAAGATGATCATGTGTATTCTTAGAAGAGAATGACTACACTGTGTGTGAATGATTCTGAAAAGTTTATCATCCTTATTCTGAAATGAAAATGTGTTGGTTGATGATAACTGCTCTAAAGGGACTACTTCTGGAAAGGAAATTATCAAACAACTATTTCTCAGGGTGTTTCCCATGCTGTTCAGATGACAGGGGACCCTGGCAGGGGGCTGTTGGTGTTTGGTCTCTTTGACAAGCACCTTTGCAAAGTACCGGAGCCCACACTGGTCCTGCTCTTTCTTCAACTGTCTCGATGTTTTTTTGTTTTTTGAGTCTCACTAAGTCACTCTGGGTAGTGCTGTGGTTTCAAAGCTCACAGGAACCTCAGACTCTTGGGCTTAAGCAATTCTCTTGCCTCAGCCTTCCGAGTAGCTGGGACTACAGGTGCCCACCACAATGCCCAGCTAAACAACTGTCTCTATTTTGTTAGTTGTTAATAGATCTCGAAGACAGTGAGAGAATGTAACTAGCAGTTTTCAGTGTCTACTTTTCAGTTGTAAGTTTCAGGTAATTTAAATGTTAAGTCTTTAAAAACGTAGAAATAACTCTACTTGAGTATTTGTTAGTTTTCTAAATATTCAATATGCAACAGATTTTCCTCAAGATTTGTTTCAAGCCTTCCCTGTATTAGCTGCTGAGAATTCACAGACTAATAAAACACAATACCTGTTTCACCAACTTCATTATATAGTAGGGAGAACACAGATGTAAGCAGATATATAAGATTATGTAAATTCATAAATAGAAACATAAAGGGTAGCCTGGCAAACTGTCTAGCACAAAATAACTTGCTATTTCATGTACTAATATCATGCACTGATTGTTTTTTATAGTTGTTAACTATGTATAATATATATCATAAGTTTAAAAAAATGGATTTTTTCTCAAAGAGTCAACTCTTAGCAATTAACCTTAGAGACATCGTCAGAGATATTTAAAATATATACATAGACATTGAATCAAACTATTCTTCAGAAATAGTATAAATTCTAGATTATCTTAATATCTACATGGGATTTAAAAACATAATAATTATGAACAACTACATAGCCAATAAAAAATCATTTTGTAGAAATATCTTGATTGACCTATGAAGACATTCCTAATATGTCGCATGATTTTTAAAGTTTACAAAATAAAATTTACCAATATTGTTAATGAAAAATTGTTTGTCTTATACCTTTCTGTTTTAAAGTGTATGTTATCTGTAAGTTTACAAGTAAAAGCACAGGATATCAATCAAAGCACAGAAAAAAATTTTAAAATATCAACGTCTATTTTGGTATTTTGTGATTAAAAACTCTCAGAAAAATAAGGACCACAGAGAGAACTCCATCAATTTAATGGACAGCACTTACAAAAAAACCCTGCAGCTAATGTTCTAATTAATCATAAAAGACTCAATGCTCTTCATTACAATTCAGACCAAGGCAGGAAGTCCTCTCCTGCCACTCTGTTACAAGTTCTATCCATGGAGGTAGGACAGAGAAAAGAAGTAGAAGGCTCACCAAGTGGAAAGAAAGGAAAAACCTTCTCATTTTGTGGTTGTCATAATATTCTCTGTCATTGTCTAAAAAGTCCAAAGTTCTGCAAAAAACTAACAAGTGAGTTCTGTGAAGTTGCAAGATACAAGATAAATATACGAAAATCATTCATATTTCTATATTTGCCAGTGAACATGAGGCAGAAAATTAAACATAAAATGGGCTTTGTCATCAGTCCATAACAGAGAAGTTCGTCGGAGCGGCGTTTTTCACTGCAACACTTGTGATCCCACATGTGTGGGTTTCCTCCTCTCCCCACCTGGACACACGTGAAACAATCACCCCAATATCTGCCTTGGGTAAGGCTGCTGTAAAAAAGTACCCCAGTGAAGTGACTCGGAGACACCAGGGGTTCCCCTCTCAGAGCTGGGAACCTGGGGTCTGAACAGGGCACTGTCACAGGCAGGTTCTCCTGAGGGGGGCTGGGGCATGGTCACAGGCAGGCTCTTCTGAGGGGCTGCGACCAGGGAACTGACCACCAGCTTCTTGTATCTTCACATGGCTGAAGGGGACAAAGGAACCCTGGTCCTCTTCTTGTAAGGCCACTAATAGCATCTTGGTAATACCACCCTCACAATCAATCACCTCCCAATACCATCCTCACAATCAATCACCTCCCAATACCACCCTCATGATCAATCACCTCCCAATACCACCCCTCAAATCAATCACCTCCCAATACCACCCCTCACAATCAATCACCTCCCAACACCAACCCCATGCTCCATCACCTCCCAGTACCACCCTCACGATCAATCACCTCCCAATACCACCCTCACACTCCATCACCTCCCAGACCCCCCCTCCTGAGACCACCTCCTGGGGTTAGGGTTTCCGCACACACGTTCTTGAAGGCTGCAGGCACTCAGTGACCCACACTTCAGTTCAGCTCTGATGCTGTCCACTTGTAGTCAGCGTTAGACGCCAAGACTGAAGGGTTCAGCCTACAAGAACCCCCACTGCAAGTCCTGCACTGTCCATGCTTTCATCCAAACGTCTATGAAATGGGGTTTCCTAGCCCTTGCTCTCGGTTCTATAACTTTCTAGACTGGCTCGCAGATCTCTGAAAAACAGTTTACCATTATTATAAAAGATGTGACTGAGTTTTATTATAAAGGACGTGACTGAGGAGAGGCCAAATGGGGAGGACACACAGAGCAAGGTGCATCTGCGATGGAGGGCTGGGAGCCCCGTGTCCTCTCGGGACAAGCCGCTGTCCCAGCCGTTGGGGTGTTCACCACCTGGAGCCATCCTCAATCCCACTCTTTATTGTTTTCATAGAGTTTTCAGTATCTAGGCATAATTAATGAAATCACTGGTCACTGGTGTTCATCTTAACGTCCAGCTCCTCTCCCCTGCCCAGAGGTTACGTGGTTGAACTTAAAAATGGCTTGGACGTTCTGGTGACAGGCCTCCATCCTGAGACTGTCTAGGTGCCCTAGACACCATTCATCTCATTAGCATACAAAAATTCTGTTATTATCCTGGACAGTCCAGGATTTTAGGAGCTGCGTCCAAGGAACCCAGGACCAAGAACAATTATTATAACAAAAGATACTAAATCATTCAGGAAACCACAAGCATGTTAGGTGTTCTATGCCAGAAACCAGGGAGAAAGACCAAATATCGATTTCTCATTGTATCACAATGTCTTTGTTATAAATTCAAGTATAAATTCAAAATATAAGTATACTTCGTAAGTGGAGCCCTTTAAAAAAACATACAAATGGGAAAACATGCAGTCTTCATGGATTATAAGACTCAATGCAGCAAATGTCAACTGCGCAGTGCCTGTGGCTCAGTGAGTAGGGTTCCGGCCCCATATACCGAGGGTGATGGGTTCAAACCCAGTCCCGGCCAAACTGCATCAAAAAATAACTGGGCATTGTGGCAGGTGCCTGTAGTCCCAGCTACTCGGGAGGCTGAGGCAAGAGAATCACCTAAGCCCAGAAGCTGGAGGTTTCTGTGAGCTGTAACTGCACAGTGCTCTACCAAGGGTGACAAAGTGAGACTCTGTCTCTACAAAAAAAAAAAAAAATTCTATCAAATTGATACAAAAATTTAACAAAATTTCTATCAAAACTTCAGAAAGAAATGTATAGCTGTATACAGAAAATTTGTACCGAAAGACAGAGGCTAGCCAATTTTGAAAAAGAAGAATACAGTGAGATAATCCAAATATTCAATTTCAAGCCTTTAAACTCACGTAGAGCCTATGCATTGAAAATGGGAGCCATGAGCAGCACTTGTGGCTCAAAGGAGTAGGGCGCCAGCTCCATATGCCGAAGGTGGCGGGTTCAAAACCAGCCCCAGAAAAAAACTGCAAAAAAAAATGAAAGCCACAGTGGCCATACTGAGCAATGCAGGTGGCTGGCAGTTCAATTGTTACTGTGTAACTTTTCTTCAGGGGAATTTGACACTGTATGCAGCAGTGACTTAACATTTATATTGTATAGAACAGAGACTTTCTTACATTGACTGATGTAGAGAAGAGATTTATTGTAAATGGAGTTAATAACCTTGAAGTGGTAGTTCTCATCGTGCTGAGCACTCACGTGCTGTCTCCCGTGCTGAGCTGCTTCCTTCCAACTATGTTTGCATGTCTTAATTTATTGACTCCTAATTTTTCAAAAACATGATGAAGCGGTGACTCCCACCTCCTTGAATTCGACTGAGTTTTATTTCCATATGTGCAGGCTGGTGTTGATCAACCAGTTCCAATCGTTATTGAGTATTTGTGGTGTTTGCTCTTCCATCCTTGTGATACTTTACTCAGGAAAATGGTCTCCACATCTCTTCAAGTTGTTCCAGAAGATACTGGATGGCCTTTTTTTTTTAATGGCTGAGCAGTGCCCCATGGTATAGATCACGTGTTGATGGGCACTTGGGCTGTTTCCACGTCTTTGAGATTGTGGAGTGTGCTGCTGTAAACATTCACATGTAAGTGTCTGTTTCATAAAATGTCTTTTCTCCTCTTTTGGGTAAATGCCTAGTAGTGAGATTCATGGATCAAATGGAATTTTGATCTATTTTTGTGGGTAACATCGTCTAAGGCAGAAAGCAAGCTCCTCATCACAGACTGCCGATATAGCCACAATTGCACTCACTCCAATGTATCTAAGAAAAAACACAGCCTATTTTACCCCAAATTGCCGCCAGCCCTGGATTCTCGCCAGACTAACCCTTCACTTTGTCTGCCGCCTTCAGAAATGGAAAGCTCTGTCTTTCTCTACCCTCATTCAGCTGGTGATCGTGGACATTGTTACTCTTGTATTGTCTTCAGTCATTTTTGTTTCCATTTCTAAGTTAACTGAACTAGCATGGGATCTGGCAAGTTCGCCCAGGAATGCCTCCAAATGGGCCTTTCTCCTCTCATCAGTGGGCACTCAACTGCCAAATGTACTTTTCTAGAATCCTGCTTTTGTAGTTTAAAATGACTGCCAAAGTAGTCGATACAAATATATGTAAACGCTCTCTCTTTCTTTGGCTTCTGCCAAGTCATTTGGCCTCCACGCTTTCTTCATTACTTTCCTATCTCAAAGTTTCAATTGAACCAAATATACTTACCAGACTCACTACTTTCATCCTCACCCCTATTGCTTTGACTTACATTCATTCAAAAAGATGCCACTACCCATCTGCTGTAGGCAGGCGTTAAAGGCCATATACTCAGCATTGGGCACAGCGGAGCTAACGGCTGGCCTTTCGGAACGTGAGGGTCAGTAGGACCAGACAGATTCTTAAATAAATAACTGCTATGCAGAAAGTGTGGTGGTCAAGGAAGCTTTCTTAATAAAATAGTTACTCTTCGTCTGTCCCCAAAGGATGACATGCAAAGGTCCTGAGTTGAGTTTAGAGAACATTGCAAGGGCAATGTACATTGAACTTGAGGACTAGGTGGCCATGGAAGGTGAGCCAGAAGAATGTGGCTGTTCAGGCAATGTTGAGAATCTGGGGTTTTGTCTTCATGGTGAGCTTCAGCCATCTCCAGGTAATACGTTTTACTCTTCCACAGGCCTTGGGAACAACCTGGTTGTTGTGCTGAATGGATTAAAAGGAAGCTAAGCTCCTGTGGAGGAAGGATGGCATTTGGGAGATTATTACACTAGCTCTGGTGAGCTATGGGGTTATGTCTAACAGAGAGACAATCTAACCGGTAATTACAGTTGTCGGGGGTTCCTGGGAATAAATGCAGGATGCTGTATGAACTTATATCACGTTGATCTAAATTACATTGGAGATTAAGGAAAGGCTTTCCTGCAGAAGTGACACTCACTCTGAGACCTGGATAACAGACCAGAATTAGTTAAGCAAAGAGATAGAAACAGCCTCTGTAAAGCACCTGAGCTGAAAAGTGAAGGGCTCTTTTAAAGGATTGAATCAAGGGATGCATGGGTGAAATGCTTTAAACAAAGGCAGAAAGTCAGCCTGTGAGATTGCAAAGGTGCTTGACAGTCAGATCATCAGAGTTTGTTGACGTGTTGTGGCATCTGAGATCATCATTTAAATTATCATTTAAATAAATAACTGCTATGAAGAAAATGTGGTGGTCAAGGAAGCTTTCTTAATCAAATAGTTACTCTTCGTCTGTCCCCAAAGGATGACAGGCAAAGGTCCTGAGTTGAGTTTAGAGAACATTGCAAGGGCACCAGTACATTGAACTTGAGGACTGGGTGGTCATGGAAGGTGAGCCAGGAGAATGTGGCTGTTCAGGCAAAGGGGCAAAGGGATGTGAGGTGCTGGGTTTGGACAGGGTGGTGGGGGACATGGACTTTGCAAGGCCCCTGAGTGTGGAGAAACGGGAGGAGATACAGGAAAAGAAACAAGAGAGTATTTCTTTAACTCAGGTGGGGGACCCGCCTTGGACTGGGCCATGATCAAAGAGGCAGGATCAGTACAAGGTGGTGTGGGCAACACTGGCTCTAGGAATGACATCCAGAGTTCTTACCACTGATCCAGACAGGTAAGATTAACATTTTCACTTAAATATGTTAACTTTAAAAAATACCACATGCTAAATGTTTGGTGGATAATTTCTTAGCACAAAGGCCGGAAACAGAATCTTTTTACCAGCATCTTGAAGGCCCGATGTTGTTCTCTTTTCATCTTTTTCTTAAGCCCAAAGGGTTGTCTAGAACATCTAGTTAGAATATTTATTAATATATTCATAGTTTTACCAGAAATATATACAATTCTCAATAAAATATTGAATTACTTTGTTAACCTTCATATAAATAGAATTAGAATGTAGGTCTCCTCTATGGCCTTTTTTGTTCAACATGACATTTCTGAACTTTATTCACATGGGCATGTAGACACATTCAGTCATTTCCTTATGTGTAATGTGCACCTGGCATTATGTGTTTGGAACTTGTAAATAATCCAACCATCATGAAGTGGGCATTTGGGGTGTTTACTGATTTTTACTCTTACAGAGTACTGTCTTGTGTGTGGCCCAAGTGGATACTTTCCAGAGCTTCTCTGGGCTCTTCACTTAAAAGAGGACTGTCTGGGCCATTGGACAGAGCTAACTCAAATTTAGCAGAAAGCCACAATCTTCTCTCCAAAGCACACAGTTCACACCTCAGCTCAAACCTCAGCTCACACCTCAGGTCACACCTCAGCTCACACCTCAGGTCACACCTCAGCTCACACCTCAGTTCACACCTCAGCTCACACCTCAGTTCACACCTCAGATCACACCTCAGCTCACACCTCAGTTCACACCTCATTTTCCACAGGCTCTTGTGGGCACTTGCTGTTTTCAGAAATACGAATCTTGGGAAGTTGTTTAATGTAATTTCAATTTTTCCCATGTTATTATGCACAGAAATGATTGATTTTTCATATGATTATTAGGCATTTATATCCACTCTTCTGTGAATTGCCTGCTTGCATTTTTCCTATCTTTCAGCTGAAAAGCTAAACGTTTTCTTGAATGTGTGGGCATCCGGTGTGAACTCTGGGCTCTTCCCATGGCCTGTGGCTCTCCTTTCCTCATTCTCCCAGCGGGGTCTTCTCTTGACAGAGGTTCCATTTGTGGAGGTGAACTTATCATTCTTTTCCTTTGTGACTTGCGTCCCAGTTGTCTTGGTCAAGATCTCCTCCTTTCCACTAGGAAGAAGGTATTTATCTGAAAGGTTTAGAGGTTTTTCCTTCACATTTGAATATGTAACACATTTTGAAGTGATGTTTGCTTAGGTGTAAAGTAGAAATTCAGTTTCATTATTTGTTGTATGGGGTTGACCAATTGTTTCAGCACATTGCACTTAGTAGTCCTTTCTTTTTCTGATCATAAGCAATGACATACAATTTTTTTCAAATAAATATTTTGATATTTTTGGTTCTTATTGATATATAATTTTAGAATAGGCTTGCCAGCTTTCAACACTTCAAACTGGAATTTTGATCTGAATTGGACCAATTTCATAAACCTGTTCTTTATGAAGATAAACTTTTTTTATGTAGTAGACCTCTTCATTTGTCTTTTTAAATGGTCCTCAATTAAATTGTGTATCATGCTATATATGAGCATTACATTTCATTACATTTACTCTTAGGTATTATTATTATACAGTTATTTTAAATATTACTTGATTTTTCTATTTTTCTGTGATACAGGAATACATTTGACAACTGCATGTTAAAGTTATGTATCATTTCTAAGTTACCTTATTAATTTTAATAATCCATAAAACATCTGGCTTTTCTTAGGCAGGCAATCATAAATTTATTTCTGATTTTCCAATTCTTATAATTTATTTATTTTCTTATCATATTGCATTAGAAGGAAGCTCTATAAATTTTGAATGAAAGTCTTGACAGTAGGTATATTTTGTTATCTCTGCTGCCAGAGAAGTTCATCCTAATAATCCTTTCTCATTGATCATAAGCTTTTCAAAATCATATATTAGTTTATGGATTTTCTTTATCTTCTTTTTTTTTTTTTTTTTGCGGTTTTTGGCTGGGTCTGGGTTTGAACCTGCCACCTCGAGCATATGTAGAGCTGGTGCCCTACTCCTCTGAGCCACAGGCACTGCCCTATGGATTTTCTTTGTATTTTTAGTTTGCTAAGTTATTTTTAATATGTTTCAATGATTTTTTTCTATATTTCTGAGAAAATATGTACTGTTTTTTCTACTAAAATCCACTGACTTGGTGAGTGAAATCAGCATGTTTTCTCATATTGAGCCAACCTGGCATTCATAGAATAAACTCAACTTTGTGTTTTGTATATTGTTGGACTAGATAGTCTAGCATATTTCTTAGGACTTTTGTCTTTATTAGAGAAAGTTTTGAGTATTTTTCTGGTGTGATACTTAGCATCTTATATTTTTTTCTTTGTCTTTTTGATTTTGTTTGTGTAATTAGTTATTAGCTTCATAAAAATAAGTTTGGAAATAATCTCTCATTTTCTGTTCTCTGAAAGACTTTGCGTGCACTTGAAATAATGTATTTGATAAAACCGACTTATAAAACTGTCTGATCTGGGGTCTTCTTGGTGAAAGAGTTTAAACTACTGATTCAATTTCCTTTATCACTATGGAACCATTCATGTGTTTTATTTTCTTTTGAGGCAATTTTAGCAATAAGTTTTGGAGAAATTTCTCCATGTTATTATTGGCACAAATTGTTGTGTCATTAACTTCTGCACTTCACAATTTTATTTCTGCTTTCTTTGGATTAATTCAGAAATTATTTTTATAACATCATATGTGGAATACATTTTGTTAAGTAGCATTTAAGTATTTTCTATTTTCCGCTCTCTCTACTTTTTGACCCACAAATCATGTCTTTCTGTGCACACGTGTTTTAATGTATCACACAGCTCGTGAGTTTTAACTTTCCATGTGCAAGTTAATTTTGGTTATCTTTTGGTTATTTATTTCTGAGTTTCCTGTGTTGTGGTATGTCATTTCTGATTTATAAGTTCTCTAAAACTTGTTGAAATTTACTTCATGGCATAACAGTTAATGAATTTCTATCTGAACTATATCTATACCTCAGAAGAATGGGTGTTCTCCCATCAGGAGCTGTCAGATTATATACATAATATAATATCTGTTAATGTATAGCCAGATGCTCTCTCAAGCATGTGGACTGTGCAGTGTGGACATTACTTTTACTGTTGTTGTTTTTTTTTCTGCTCAGTTTGATCACTTACTATTAAAGGTTTGACAATATCTTCCACTGGAATTATAACGATGGGCTTTGCTTCATAAATTTCCCTTTTTTAAAAGTTGTGTGCAAATATAGATTTTTTATATTCCAAAGCGACTCCTTTCCTACAGCTGCCTGTAATGAGAGCTCTATTTTGAGTGATACCACTATGGTCATACATGTTCCTCTGGTTTGAAAGTTTATTTGCTTCTTATATAGTTTTCTGTAATTGCGCTTTCAACCTTTCAGGAATCTCCAGTTTTGTGTGAGTTCAAACAATCAGCTGTTACTGATTTTAAAGTCCTTGTCATTTAGTTTGGCATTTTTTCCACTTTGATTATTACCATGATGGTGACTTATTTGACCTAATTGGTATTTTCTGTTTGCCTTCCTTGTTTAGCGTTTTTGCACTTACATTTCCATTTTATTTGAACTGCCGGTGTGATGTGTGCTATTTGTGTGCTCTCCTTTATCCCACTGTGGAATTCCTGTGGCACATGCTGCTTCCTCACCCCAGGCTCACATCGTCTGGCTGGGTGTTTGCAGCGAGTCCCAGGCCGAGTCCCAGGCAAAGTTCAAGGCCAGGTAGGCTGAGTCCCAGGCCGGGTCCCAGCTGAGTCCCCTCCTCGGCCCAGGCCAGGTCCCAGGCTGAGTCCCAGGTGGAGTTCAAGGCCAGGTAGGCCGAGTCCCAGGCCAGGTCCCAGGCTAGGGCCCAGCTTTGAGCTCCCGGGAAGCCTCTGCAACCTTGGCTTATGTGCTGTGGGCCTGTGGTTCCCAGTCGCTCAACTCTACCCTGACAGCTGTTTTTCAGCTGTTACTTCTCTTCCTCTTTCACGTTGCTAATGAAGAATCAGCCTTTTACCTTCCTCCCCTGGCCCTTTGTACTGTGGTTTTACTATGATTCATCTCATTGTGAATTTCTATTCATTTTTCATCTTTGAGGTCTCTTGGGATCAGAGCTTCAGGTCTTCAATTAATTTGAGAAGTTTGTAAACCATCACGGCTTTACCTGTTAGTCTTTTTACCATCTGCTGTATTCATTTTACTTTTTTTTTAAATCACAGTCTGTTCTCTTTTTTCTTTAGACTTTTTTTAATGAAGAAATATTTTATGTTTGATACTCGTTAACTGAAGATAAGGTTTTGCTTTTGTTTTTCTGCTTTGCCACAAACCTTGAGCATTTTTAGCTTTGCTTTGTGTGTGTATTTGGTTGATATTCTGAGGTAGCCACCATTGTCACATCGCTGGTGAGATCTGTTTAAAGTGAGAACCTCCGGGCAGAGCCTTCGTCCCACCGAGGGAGAAGCGAAGGGGAACTCAGGCAACCACGGCTGTTCCTAGGCCAGGGAGGGAGGGTCCAAGACTTGGCTGCACTTTCTCTGCTAGTTACAAATCAAGCCATTTTCCGAGGAAAGAATAGAGACAGTCAAAGTTTGAAGAGAAGTTTTGAAGCTGTCTAGGGGTCAAGTTTGGGAAGACGGCCGTGTTCCAGATCCCAGGGGGGTCCCCAGCTTGGATGTGACCGTTCTCGCGGGCACCAGGGAGCAGCGGGGAGCAGGTTTGGGGAGGGCCTGCAGCTCATGTTCCAAGACCCGCATTTTCCCTAAGAAAAGGTAATTAAAGCGCAAGGTAGGCCAAGCTGCAGAGGGTACTGTCACCCAGGGGATGGAAACCTGAGACTGGGGTCTGAGCTCAGCGGAGCGACGGGTGTGGAGAAGCAGCCGCGTGAACTAGGAGACCTGCCGGGGGTACGGAGGAGGTGGGAGCGTCCTGCCAACCAAGCAGGACACTTCTAATCCCCCAGCTGCCGAAGGGACTTTCCTTACAGCAGGGCGTGCGGAGTGTGGCCAGCTGAGGTGGCTTCCTGCGGCGCCCACCAGGCCCCTCCAGGAGAACGCCCCCGAGGCTGCGTCCCGCGGTGTCACCTGGTTTCCCACGGCGTGCGCCGCGCACCAGCCCCGCGCGCTCCGTGTGCCAGGGCGCGGAGAGTCGTCCCAAAGGAGGGCCGGAGTGGGACCGCTGCCACTGGCCAGCCGAGCTGCCCTTTTCCCCAGGTATCTGCGTGTTCGACACAGAGAGATGGTGAGATGTGAGCAGTGGCTCTGAGAGGCGGGAGCCCGCAGGTCCGTGGAGATGCGCGTGAGCAGGCGGCGGGCCGGGGGTGGCCAGGTGGGCAGGGAAGGGGCCCAGAGGAGGCACCCGGCCAGCGCTGGAACCCACACCCACACCACCTGCTGCCCTGGCCACGGCGCTGCGGCTCCACCCTGGGAGGCCCTGCTGTGCCCCAGCGCCCTCAGAGCTCACGGCCAAGGTTTTCTTTTTCATTCCATTCGAATTTGATAAATAACGCCATTCTTTCACTTAGGGTGACCTGATTAGGGGAATATAAATAAAGGCTTCCTCCCGACGCTCATTGTGCGCTCAGATGCCATGTGGGTGTGTGCCCTGCCCTGACCCCGCCCCTAGACCTCCCAGGCCCAGACCTGAGGCCAGGCCGGGCAGGTGCTCTGGGAACACGAGGCTCTGTTCTTACAGGACTGCACAGAAATAGACACCCAGTGTCCACACGCTTCTGGGGACAGCGATTTTGGCATTTTTGCCTGTAGTCTACACCCCACAGCACTGCATCAACCCAGAAGGCCCCACACAGGACCCCACCTCCCCTCAAAGGCAAGACTTCCAGAGAACTATTTGATTTTGTTCAAGATTTTTCAAGTCATTTTCTATCCAGGCATCACACAGAGATGTTAAATATTTTAGCATGTCATTGATGGAATCAAATAATTGGTGATGCTTCAGAGTGAGCTGGTCACCCGTTACTCTTATGCTTGTGATGCACTTGGAAGAACCCAAGAGCGTTGACTGTACATGTGTGTTATTCTGACCAAAACAATTAGTGCACCTGTACTCTGATAGGAAATTCTCACTGATGACATGCAATGGTAAATTTTGGTCCTGCAGCACCTGAAAATTTCCTCTTCTTTTGATTGAAGCCAACACTGGACCCTATCAGGGGTGTGGTGGAGCTGAGCAGGCCTCTGCACTCACCCCAACAGGGAGCAAAGGATAGCGGTCGGCTTCCTGCATCTGCGTTTTCCACTTGGTAGAAACACTGTAGGCTGCTTGACCTTTCATTTTATTCGGAGGCAAGCCTTTCTTGTCCCTGGAGAGAGGAGTGTTATCTAATCGAAAAGCAAAACAGAATCCAAGCAGTCGGATGGGGCCAGCCCCCCAAATGCTGATTCGTGCACTGGAAGCACCAACTGGCTCCTCGTGGGAGGGGGGAGGACCCCGAGGGGCCGCCTGGGGCACCGTGATGACCAAGGCTGGTGTGACAGGCCACTGCATTGTGCACATTATCTCCCCCTCACTAGGAGGGCAGCGAGCCTCCAGGTCAAGGTCAGCAGGAAGGTTGGGGCAGCTGAGCTGGTTCCATCGCACTTCCTTTCACTCTCCTGGTCAGGGATAGAGATCTTCAGCTCTTAGCCACACTGGTCTCTTCACTGCACAATCAACTGACAAGCACAAGTAATTTCCCGCTGTGATCCCTTCAGTGATATCCTGAAAAGAGAAGAAAATAAAAAGGGGAGGGGGGAAACTGCAGCAAACAAAAATATCCCCTAAGTGCACTGCCTGGAAAGAGAGAGAGATTTTAGTTAACACATGGTAAATGCTTTCAGCTACCATTGCTTTCAACTTAGAAATTATTTATTCTTTCTAATTCTCTAAAGCAGTCACTCTCCCAAATTGCACACGTGTGACCTATTATCTCTTTTCTGCTTTACTTTTATTGCACAGAGAAAAAAAAAGAAAGAAAGAGAAAAGAACATATGTTTTCCCATTTTATTCAACTCAGAAATCTCTAGCCATTTAATATTGACTGATAAATTAATGAATGAAATGCGATAAATTAGTAAAAACTATGCACTGAGAGCTTTGAGCTTTATATTATGCTTTGAGACATCGGTTTTTTTCCCATTAAGTAAGATGTACTTCCTGTGGGGTTTGGAGAGTGTGACATCAGAAGAAACCCTGGCTTCTTTCTGGTTTTTCACCTTCTTATTTTGGGGCCATTGGACAGTGGCAGAGGGGCAGTCTCTTAAATTGTGGGTTTATTTACAAAGGACAAATGACACTGGAGAAATTATTGACTTTGCCTCTGATTTTCCTGGACTAAGATTATTTGCAAGATGACATGTTCACGATAATTTCGTAGCACCGAGCACGCTGCTGGCTGCTCTTTGCTCTGGCTTAGTGACATTTAAACCCAGGCTTAGGTGGTTTAGGGAAGTTGCTCATTACCACATTCATTTTCTTTTCTACTTTTATGTAGAATCTAACCTATGCCTAATTGTATCAAATTCTAGCTCTCCTGCATGGCTGGCCGTAGTCCTTGGAACTCAACCCCTGTCTGACGAGATGAATTGTCAAGGTTATTTTAAGTATCACAGTCTTCCCCTCAACTACCACCACCAACAAAACTAAAAAAAAAAAAAAAAAAAAAAAGCCAAGAAAGTGAAAGAATACACCACATCATGAACTTTTACGCCATGAACACATCCAGTAAGGGAGGCATCTGTAACCTTACAAAAATTTAAAAGAAACCTTCTTAAGACTGTTGATTTGCTGTTTTCCGTCCTTAGGCCCAAAAAACCTGCTGGTGGGATTTGAACCAGACTCTGTTTCAGTGTGTTCCAGACAACCTCTCCTCTCCTTCTGTCAGTGATCTGCCATGCCCGCTGTCTTTGTTGGATTATTTTTTCATTTCACATGGAGATGGAGGTAAATATTGGCCAGACGTTTTGGAGGGTGGGAATGGACAGCTGGATGGCTAACTAAAAAAGAGCATTCTACTGTACAAACAGGTGACAGAAGGCAAAGTGCGGCGAGAATTCAGCTCCCACAACAGAGCTGCAGACAGTCGGAGTTTTCTGTTTGTTTTCCTTTCTGTTGGGTTGTTTTTAAGGCCCACATTGACCTCTGGAATCTAACTGTGCGCCTTCTTCTTCTGCCTTCATAAGCTAATCAACAATCTTCTGTTGTTTGCAACTAAACCAGAATCTTGACTGACAGTTTCTAAAGAACTTGAAGAGTTCCTTTGTTGAAACCATGTTGGGGGGTTGTGAATATGAATAAAGAAATCTCACGTAAGTAAAAATAGGGTCATTGATATTTCTCAGGAGGGCAGGGTGGTATTTCTGCCCTGGTCCCTGATTAGCGGTTTTCATTGTTGCACGTTTATTAACTCAGATGAGATCAATATATTCACCAAGACCCGAGGGCTTTCTTGGACAATGTTCCTTGAAGCACTATTGTGTTGACATCAGGGCAAAGTGGGGCATCTTCTGATGTAACATTCAGCCATGATGGGTCAAATTACCTTTTATTTAAAAAAAATCAAAATTTCCCTTTCGGACACGTAGTGAATGACAGGCTTGACCTTTATCGGTTTGTTTTCTGGTTCATTGTACTCAGGACCATGCTGGCAACGCAAAGGATATTTCCTTTTGCTCTCACAACCTAACCTGACCTCTCTATGATGAGACTGAGACAATACCCGTTCAGAGGTCTCTGCTGCGCGGTCTGGATCCAGACCCCTGGCCTGCACAGTATTCATGGTTCTGATGGAGGATAGGGGCGTGTTTTCATATTTACACCTGAACCTCATCATTCTCATCGAATTATCAGGCAAGTTTCATCAGTAGATCATTAAAACTATCAAATGAATCACTGTTCTAATTTTTAGGGTTAGACAGAATGCCTGCTTTCACATTTTGTTTGTTGTTGCCCTTTCACTCTAAGACTTCACACTGTTACAGCATTTGCACTCTGGTTTGGGTACTGCACAGAGGCATGAAGACCCTCTGATGTGCACTTTGCTTCGTTCTATCTCGTTCTAACATGCCTTTATCCCTACTGGGTGGCAGGTTCACGTGAACCTGCTGCACGCCCCTCCCCCACATGCATCACCTGACCCCTCTGGGCTTCCAATAGGTGTCCTAAGACACCGAGGGATGAGAGCTGTTTCCCCCCACAACGCTTTCTTGGCTTGATGATAGAGAGATTCTTATAAAAGCTTTTGATTGAAAAAAAAAAAAAGCTGAGGATGTTATCATTTTGCATATGAATTGGGGATAGTATGTTGCGATATATATTTCCAATCTTGGGGTGAACTGTAATCCACACAGTATGTACTTCCTTTCCGCCAGCAGCGCCCCTGGGCTTCTATGTAAATCTATTGACACTGTAAACAGTGAATGTCAACAAATGCCAAGTAAAGTCAGCTAAATAAGCTGGCATAAGAACTGTGGCCACATGAATCTGAAGGTCGTCATTGTAGGGTGGTGGATATTGGTGCTGTAAGTGACTCACAGAAACGCATCTGCACCTGAGCACATAATGTCTCAGTTGCAGCAAGCGGGAGGGATTTGTCATCTCACACTTTGTCAGAACATCCTGGACCTGGAGAAGCTACTTGAGGTCACTTATTCCAACTGCTAATTTTACAGAGGAAGACAGTTTCTGAATGGGATTACCACTTATTTCAGGCTCTGAGTAGGCAGAACTGGATCTGGAGCCAGAAATAGCTCTACTGATACTTAATCCAATGTTCAAAACTATAACAAATAAGCAATATAGCAAGCAAAATATAATAGCACCACTTGCAATGTTGACCATTTCCCTATTTTTAGATGATGTGCATATTTGTGTTGATATGGATGAGAATTGTATTGCTCACTTTTCAAGGTACAGTTTTTATTTGGACCCAGGACTACCAGGAGAGATCGCCAAGCCCTTTGGGGTGGGGTGAAGAGCTCACAGGTGGGTGGAGACG
Organism: Arctocebus calabarensis; assembly: GCA_963573935.1. Lineage (NCBI taxonomy): Eukaryota > Metazoa > Chordata > Mammalia > Primates > Lorisidae > Arctocebus > Arctocebus calabarensis. The sequence continues at coordinate 31,862 of CAUYON010172762.1, forward strand.
CAATTTCAAAAGCCAAAAAGTGGCTTGAAAATTTGGTTTACCTGTTAAAATAAAAACTTAATATATATATAAAAAAAAAGTGGCAACGTGGACAGACAATCTCCTAGAAATACACACAGAACTTAATTTTTTTTTTAATTCTGCTTGAAGTAGCATTTCTTTAGAAAGGTCTAAACTTAGTAAAACAAATCTTTTGCAGTCCATATAAATTGAGAGTCCTGCTTTGTTGGTATAATAAATCAGAGTCTCAAACGTCATTTTTCTCAGAGCCCTAAAAGGCTTGGGCCTGGTGCTCTGAGGACACTTCTTCCCAACACCTGGTGCCCCTGCTGGGGCTTCCCATGGAGAGGCCCACCTGGGAAGGAAGCAGGACCCGAGGGGCCGTGGGGATGGGCACCGCCAGTTAAGGCTGCAGCAAGCAGAGAGGGGACCCTTCCGGCACACTCCCTTCTGTTCAGACTTCTGGAGTCATTAGCGCACATAAGTTATGTTTCTAATCCTGTTTTTATGGTGAAAACACCAAGGATTAGAAATATAAATGTTTTCATCTTCAAATAGTCTGTAGAAATGGTGGAAAATGTATTCCTTTTTTATAAAAATGATTTATCTGACCAGGGAAAGAAGAAAAAAAAATCATAAATTGGCCAATTTTGGATATTTTTTCCTATCAATAGCACTAATTATTGCTGATTTTTAATTATGCAATGTACCTATATAGATCCATTTGTACATAGAAAATTGTATACTATGATCCTTAAATTTTGCATGATGAATACATTCTAATTAGAAATTATAGTATAATTATCATCTAAACCAATAATTTAGGGATATATATACAATTACTAGCTACTTTTTTTTTTTTTTTTTTTGCATTTTTTTTGCCCGGGGCTGGGTTTGAACCCACCACCTCCAGCATATGGGGCCAGCGCCCTACTCCTTTGAGCCACAGGCACCGCCCTACTTTTTACAATCTGACAAAATAATCATAGTTTGGTGTTCTCACTCTTGAGACTGCTCCACGATTAATAATTCCAGAGAGGAAGTTTCCCACCTGCTAAGACTGTGAACCCCATGCAGCTGTGGCCATAACTCTACGTGGTCCTGGCGTGTGGCCTCTCCTTGTATGAGAGCCCTCCTAGTTGCTGTCACTGTCAACATAAGCATCTCTCATCCTTTCTTTTATAAACAAGAGGTTTGGGTGAGACCTTTGTCCTCTCGTCAGTGGGTGCGCGTGAGGAGACCCTGATTCTTGTTCTTGGGACTCTTGGAACTAACAGGGTGGGGAGGAGAAGGTCAGAGTGGAGTCCGTGTGAGTGCTGGTGCCGCCTTGGTTCTGGTCATGTGTATGTATCATACAACTCCTCACTGCCACTCATTATGCAAATAAAATACCAAATAGACCCACGATTTATATGACACTAAATTACATGAGATTTATGCATGTGCAATTCCAAAATTTACCCATTAATTTATAACTATTTAATAAGCACTCTTCTCATCAGGCATGTCTCGGAACATCAAGGGCATCATTGTATTTTTTATTCCAGAGATGGGGTCTCCCTGTGTTGCCCAGGATGATCCCCAACTCCTGGCCTCACGCAGTACGTCCACCGTGGCCCCAGAGTAGCTGGGATGACAGGGGCACAGGCTACGGGGGCATCGTCTGGAACAGCAATTTTCACCTGGTGTGCTGGGAGAGGATCTTACGGGTGTCTGGAACATTTTTAAAGGTCATTAATTTGAATTATTTTTGAAGAAAGTTCAAAGCACAGTATGTTCTTTTTTATACTCTTTTTTAATCAACGTAATATAAGTGTGCCATGAAAATACAACTACAGGTTCAAGTCTGCTGTAAGATAATAATAATAAAAAAAAAAGGCTGAAAAACACCGCTCTTGAATAAGACTATGAAGTTTCCATTTCCACTGAACTTTAACTCTGTAATTTTATTGGGGCGGGGTTAGCGGAGAGGTGCTACGTTTGAACAGCACTTTTTAGCTAATTTTCTCATGCTCGATACAACTCTTCTGTCAGATGCCGGTCTCATTCCTCGACTTCCCTCGTGTAACAGGGTGGTGGGTTTAATAAAAACGATGTCTGTCAAGGCCGTCAGTGTCTGAGGGTCTCAGATCCTGTTTTTCTACTTTACTGATACTAGCTCTCTGCTCATTTGCATGAGTTTTTATATAGGAATTAAACATTTTAACATTCATCTTGAAAATATGAATTATGGACATGTTTGCGAATATGACACAAAGTAACTTTTCATTTTTAATTGAAGTGCAGGGGGGTCCCCAAGTTATAAAGATACGTTCCTGAGAATGTTTTTGTTTGCTTTGTACCTAATTCAGATCCCTGAATCTGAGGACCTCTGAGTATGCATTAATAATAACAATGCTGTGACTCACGTGTGGTAATAATAACACAGGGTGAAACTGTAATCACAACATGTCATAATACCCTGTGTTATCAGAATAAGTTACAGAAAGCATTTTATTTGTTCTTTCAATTCAAATAGAACATAAAGATAAATTCATAACCAAAGTTTAGACAGGCGATAGAAGAAATTTCAAAAGCAGTATTAAAGGTTGACACCCGCCTAAAGGTGCATCCATGCTAGGCTAAAGGAATGTGATGCTTATTTTGATGCTCAAACCAGTAACCACCTTTCTGTTTCTGTAATTGACCCACTATTCTGCTTTCTGACAACTGACACTTCGCTGGAGCTTCCACCTCTCTCACGCTGCATCCCCCACTGCACCTGCACAGATGCCCTGGGAGACTGAGTTCACTGTGCCCAGGAGGGGGACAGCAACCAGCCTCTCCCCAACTGTTAATTATTTCGCCTCCATCAACATCAACTTTCTCTTTGGTGCAGGCTCACTGGACTTGCTGAGGACTTCGGCTTTGGAGGCGAAGTCCTAGTGGGAACACCGACGACACAAAATTGCGTTAGAAAGTTAACAGCTGCGCTGTGCTCGAGGGACCTGCGGACCCAGCCCGGGCTGGGGAGGATGCAGTGGGCCACACACGTGGGCTTGACACGCACAAAGGAAAGTAGTTACAAATTACTGAATTGATTGATTAATTGTGAGTTGGTGTCATAGGAGCCCAGGAGCCCCCTCGTTAGTGCTGGATG
>CAUYON010172762.1:40000-58232 GCA_963573935.1 Arctocebus calabarensis
TACCAGGTGTTTGAGCTTCTCTTTGTTTTCATAATATCGTATTATTTATCACTATAAGATTGATTTTTTGGAAACTGAGACTCAAGGACTTTTGGTCAATTTATGCAAGATATTTCTATGGGGCAGGACCAGATTCAATAGGAAATGAAACGTACTAAAGATGTTAAAATTTGGCCATTACCAGACTAACCGGGTTTCCACTACGGTGTCATACCCAGGAGTCAAGGGAAGTTTGAAATGGTTCCGTAAATTTTGTTCACCATTTCCCAACCTTAGCAGATATCATGGTGATGCCCCTGGCTTAGTATGTCAGAGACATTCAAATACAGACAGATACACACACAGAGAGAGGTACGGTCTACAGATGGAGAGAGATAAGGTGTAGACACAGAGATACAGGAAGGTTGTGGATACAGATGTGGGTGAGCTATAGGTGGAGAGAGATACAGTGTAGACACAGAGAGATACAGGAAGGTTGTGGATACAGATGTGGGTGAGTTACAGGTGGAGAGAGATACAGGAAGGTTGCGGATACAGATGTGGGTGAGTTACAGGTGGAGAGAGACACAGTGTAGACACAGAGAGATACAGGAAGGTTGTGGATACAGATGTGGGTGAATTACAGGTGGAGAGAGATACAGGATGGTTGTGGATACAGATGTGGGTGAGTTACAGGTGGAGAGAGATACAGGAAGGTTGTAGATACAGATGTGGGTGAGCTACAGGTGGAGAGAGACACAGTGTAGACAGAGAGAGGTACAGGAAGGTTGTGGATACAGATGTGGGTGAGTTACAGGTGGAGAGAGACACAGTGTAGACACAGAGAGATACAAGAAGGTTGTGGATACAGATGTGGGTGAGTTACAGGTGGAGAGAGATACAGAGCAGACACAGAACATATAGCTCCTCTAACCTCAGTGGTGTCCTGTAAGTTACTTGGCGGCCCCATTTGACAGGACAGGATCTTGGAATCAGAAGATAGAATAACTCTCCAAGGTCACTAAGTTAGGAAACAGCACATTGAAGTCATCTTGTGATGTAACTGGAGTAGAAAATCAAATTGTACCAATTTTGATTCCATTGTATCATGGAAATTTGACATATTTAATTAGCATAAAAAACTATTTCAAGTGCAAGGGATCACTTAATGTGCCTTCACAACTCACATTGGAATAACAGTAGGCTCATTACAGTGAAGAGAAAATTATCCAGAAAATAATTTTGTCGGGTGGAGATGTTACCACAACAATTAAAGCAGAACCCTACAACCAGGCGCTCCAGCAACAGAAGAAGGTAGAACCCGATGCTACTCCATACGATTCCTGGTGCTCCAGTGAAACGCATGCATGCCTGATTCCCCCTGCCTCGCGCAGCTCCAAACGTTCCTGCAGCCAGGTGTTTCTGTGACCTCGGTCTACCCACAAGATCGTGGAGTTGCCATTGCTATGCCCACGCTCACTGAGAGCTTGTTCCCAATGCACCTCCCTGCCCAGGGGGCAGCCTCTCCTGCATCAGAAGGAGACCCCGGCACCCTCAGCTTGCACTGCACAATTTTCTGTTAGAATATCCTGCTTCTGACTCTATCTCTAATAATGTAACTTGCCACCTTAGGCAGCGTAAGATTCCTTTAGCCTCAGAGTAAACCCTGGACCCCGTCCTGGGCTCTGCTGCTGAATCGTCATCTAGCGTTAGCCTTGGTCACACATCTGTCAGGCCAACGGATCGGACCAGGAGTCGGCTTCCCGGGAACCCTGAATTCATTCCTACACGGAATCTTCATCCCAGTTTTAATAAAAAGACTATAGTGAGGTGGAAAAGAGCCCACCAGCAGTCTAGATACTTCCTCTGGAAACGTCTTGTCTGTTCTATCTTTAGGGGGATGTGTGCAGCGGCCCCTTCCCAGGGAGCACGCGATTCTGGAAGTTGGGAAGTACTGTTCAGAAAGAAGTCTCCGTCTGCAGAACACGCCCAGCCACTTCATGTTCACGAAGGCAGGCAAGGGAAGCGACACCCTGCAGGTCTCCGACCCGAGAACTCAGACCCCGGTGGGGTGGGGGGGCAGTTAACCAACTTACTGAAAATCTATCAGCAAACACGTTCAATTTTTGGAGCAGTGTGGTTTATGATGCTTTGCTGTGTCTGTTCATTCATTTATTTATGAATTCATTCTGTATCTTTCTCTACAGTTTCTGTTTTTCAGCTCTAGTTTATTAATTCTGCTGTCCTTTTTTTTTTTTAATCATGGGGCTTACATGCTGACAAAGCACTTTGTTCTCTTGCCTAATTTTATAAACTGTTCAGCCGTGCCCTTATTCACTGTTTTCTTTTAATTATGTATTCTTGTTAACCTCCGTATGCATTCAAAGTTACAGATTGCCATTGACACAGTATTAATTAAAGCATATAATTTATGACATCGGAGCTTGAAATTAATAAGTGACAATACAATTACATGGCTTGCCTAATTGTCCTTCAGTAGTAGAGAGATTGACATTTGGAGCCGCATTAGAAACTAAAAGCACTCATAAACTCACAATAGCTTCCAAAGTAATCATGAGAGAATCTCAAGAAACCATCCCCATTTTAAGGGACAAAATCCTGGGCAGATAAGTGGGAGGGGGATTATCTTTTTCCCTTTGCTAATGGTTTGAATCTATGGGTGGAAAAGTTTGCTTTAGTAGTCAAAAAGTAGGTTATCTTGTTTTTAATTTGTGTTATACAAAATTTTGAGTAGATTGTAAACACAGCTTCTTATCTTTTGGGCCGTTTATGTTATTGTTTTAATTTCCTTGTCCGTACCACTTTTTATGTCTTCGGATGTAAGGAATGTAAACCTATTCTCCATCTGACTGATCGTTTTCTGATCCAGTGACTGGAGGTAGCGTCACCATCGGTACAACACGCAGCCTGCTTTTCTAGAACATATCCTGTCACTCCAAACTAAGTCGCATCTTGTATTTCTTGCTGGATTCAAGGACTGTCTCAGTCCAGTGTAGCTTTCTGCTAAGCCCAGATGGTTCTTGAGGAATAACATTCTCACCTAATATCACACTGCCCCAAATGGGTGGGAGGTTGGACTTTTCCAGTAAGCTAATAAAGACAGCCATTTACAAGAGAGAACTTAGCACACAGAAAAAGGCTATTTCTACATCGAATTCATAATTTAAAATGTACAAATTATCTGTGTAAACATGAATTTTAGAATTGAGTAAGAAAGATCAATTTTTCCTGACACATGAAGCAGCATATTGTTTAGAGGTAAAATAGTTATTCATAATGTCAACAAATTATAAATAAATTATTTGGATTAATATTTGTTTCATCATACATACAGTGAACATATTCACAAAATCCATGCACACAGAGTGAGTGTGCCCCTGCGTCTGTGCACCTGTTTGGGCAGGTGCATTTGTGTTTGTGGCCCTGGGATCTAGGGGAGGAAAGCGACAGTGACTCTGGGGCTCAGTTGTGTGGTACTAAGTACAGCAAACATTTCCTCCATCTTTATAGATGTTCTCCCTGACCATATCCAAGCAAAACATTATAAAGAAGTAGATAAGCCTGCACCGAATGCAGGAACCAGATGACCTGGGTTCGAATCCTAATTCTGTGTGAGCCTAGAGAAGAACAAATATTTGCCAAATAATTATCTAGTGGAAAGTTTAATTCCTGATATGTTGAACTTATAAAGCTTTATGTTTGTTTGCTATTCAAGTTTATTTGTGAACATTTACTTTTACTGAATGGGTGATTAATTCATTAACTATCTTTCAACAAATATTTCATTGATATAATAAAAAGGAGCAAAAATGAAAACAGATGGGAATTCCATCTCTGTGTATTTAGTGAAGAGAAATAAAAATGTATGTCCACAAAAAAGGATTACTGCTCCAAAATAAAAAAGAATAAGTTACATTGCATAGCTACATACAACAAAATGAATGTGTCTCTGAAATGTTAGCCTGAATGATAAAATCCTTAGTTTGAAAACACACAATATTTAATTTTGTTTATCTAAAATTCAAAACAGGGGATGCTAAGTCATGATTTAAAGCAGTCAGGAGAGTGTTTGCCTCTGTGAGCACGTGTGGTAAGTACCCAGCAGTAGAGGGGAACCCATGGGGGTGCGGGCAATGGGGAGCCCATGAGGGTGCGGGAAATGGTCTACAGGGAGAATGTGGGGGTGCGGGAAATGGTCTACTGGGGGAACAGGGTGGGGGGGCGATGGTTTACCAGGGAGAATGTGGGGGTGCGGGCAATAGTCTACACTTTTGTAAGTTTTTTGAGTTGCACAAGTGCTTGAATTTGCCAAACTCAGAAAATGCACACTTAACATTTGTGAATTTATTGTGTTTAAATACTTATCTCAAAAAAACTCCAGTTAATGAGTTACATGCTGAAATACTTATAGGGGCAAGTGTATTAACGTCTTCAATTGACTTTGAAAAGCGTCAGAAATATGACGGCCAGGTAGATAGTTGCATAAAGCGAGCTCAGTAGTGCACTGACGTGCCATCCGGGTGGCGAGTGTCTGGGTGATTACTATTATGTTTCTTCACTTTCCCCCCCATCTTTTGAAAGGTATTATGAGATATTGGAATCAAAATAATGAAGCTATGAAAAATTACCTCCCATCAGGGAAGGACATGAGCCAAGGGTCATAAGCACATTAGTTGGATTTAAAATACGTGAACAAATCACTGCTGTCCTTTCAAACTGTGAATTATTCTCATCTTTTGACTATTTGACTGATCTTTTTCATTTGCTATTACATTAAAAAAAACAAAAGAGCCTTGTGGTTTGCAGATCCTTGAAAGGAAATCAAATAAATTATTCAGCTTTTTCAAATTTATTTTTCAATAGTACTAATACCATGCGTAAGTAACAGAATTTTAAACTATTTGGGATAGAAATTTACATAACATGATCTAAAGATTTTCTTACTATATCCAGTGTGTATTCAGTTGTCCTGAGTTTTTGATAACTTAACACAAATCCAAGGTCACCTGGGAGCCTCATAGTAAGAAGGAAGAGGGGAGCTTGTACGGTGCCATCCATCTTCTCCGTCGGACCTGTAAGTTCTTAAATCATCTTAGTGTGTGAGTTAAAATTAGATTTTCCTTTGTTGAACTCCATCTGCAATTGACCAAAATAGTCCGGCGTTCTGCTGCAGATTTGAATGAGGAGGCACGTTGCAGACACCAGACAGGTGTGGACAGTGTCAGAGTTCGGGCAGCTGGCCGTGCTCAGAGCCGGGCGTGGAGCTACAGGTGGTTAGTGAACCAACATTTGTGTGACTTTCTTCCGAAATCTTTCAAAATACTGCCCTCAGCACTGCTTATTGGCCTGTGAAAATTATAGAAATAATAATTTGGTGTTTAACCTCCTGTAGGGTAGCCTGAGGCCCTGCGTAAAGTGTGTGGTTCTTAACTGCTGAGAAAGCGTGGGGACGTAGCACATGGCGTTCATACGTGTGTGAACATGAACGGATCCGTGTTTGTTCACTAAAGAGGGAACTCCTTCCCTGCTCCACCTCCTCCTCCCTGTGTTTACTAGATAATTAAGGAAGTTAAGTGCCACTTTCTGGAGTGTGCACATGTGAACCTTTTTAGCGTGTGCAATAATACATCCTCCTGTTCTGCCTTACCCTTGAAGCAAACATCAACTGTATTTAACTAATTGAATTCACACTAGTTGAAAAGAAAACAAACCATGAACAAACTTGACTTTGCACTTGTGTTTTTCTTTCTTTGGCTTTAGGCATTGGAACTGGAGCTGAATGTGAATCAGAACAGAAAGAACTTCCTCGGCTGTTTCTTTTCTCTGTAGGGCCAGGGAGATGGGCATTGTTGTTTTATTAATTTTGTGTTTATGTATTTTAGGAATACAGTATGAGCTCTCTTTTGCGTCTGTTTTTGCTCAGCTTGATGATTATGAGATTCATTCGTGTCTGTGGAGAAGTCTGTGCCACTTTTTGGAGGGTTAGTTTTCTGCTGGTGACTATCGCTGGAGGCAAATGACTGCGGCTGTATGCGTGTGGTTTTTTTCTTGGTTTCTCTGTTTAAAGGTCATAGAACTACTTGCAATCCGCCTCACAGTCTATCACTTTGGCGAAATTAGCCACTATCTCTGCTTCTATTTCAGTCTCCTATTTCTTCTCTTTCTGAGTCTAATGGCACAATATGAAATATTTTTACGGTCCCCTTAAAGCATATTGTTTCCTCTGCATTTAGTCTTTGTCTTTGTGCTTTAATTTTCTATACTAATCTTTTACTTGTAAGAAGATACGAACTCCAAACGGAAAAGCATATTTCATCTAAACTCACTTGAGTTTTCACAGTGTGTTCCTCGCTTCCGCATGACATGAGAATGTAGTCTCAAACCCTGAACTTGGCATACCAGGACATCAGCGGAGGCTTCCTTTGCTTCTTCTCTTTTTTTCCCCTCCTTCTTTTCTTTTTTAATTTAATTTTTAATTGACATGTAATTTACATGATAGCAAATTCACCCTATTAAAGTGTACGATGCTGCGTGTTTTCTGTAGTCATGAGGTTGAGAAGCCGTCTACTACCAAATTTTAAAACATTTCCATCATCCTGGATGGAAATCTTGTGGTGATAATTAGTGGTAACCCCCCCAATCCCTGGAAACTACCAATCTACTTTCTGGGTTTTTGTTTGTTTGTTTGTTTTGGGTTTTTTAAGGAATATTTCATCAGTACTTTATTTCTTTTTTATTAAATCGTAGCTGTGTACATTCGTGCATTCATGGGGTACAATGTGCTGGCTTCATATACAATTTGAAATATTTTCATCCAACTGTTTGACATAACCTTCATGAGATTTTCTTGGTTATTGTGTGAAAATATTTGTATTCTGCATTTAGTAAGTTTCGCCTACACCCTTCTAAGATGCACCATAGGTGTGATCCCATCATTTACTCTCCCTCCACCCAACCAGCCCCCGCCCGTACCCCCCCCAACTCTGACGCTAATCAATAGTTTTTATATCACGGAAATAACCCAACTAAAACACAAGAATAGGGGGAATGGGCCACGGGTGGGGTGGGGAGGGGAGAGGTTGGCACGAAGGGAAGGTAATTGGTGAAGCCACACCTATGGTCCATCTTAGAAGGGTACAGATGAAACTTACTAAATGCAGAATACAAAGGTCTTCATACAATAAGAAAGAAAATGCCCTGAAGGCTATGTTAAACAGTTTGATGAAAACATTTCAGAATGTATATGAAACCAGCACATTGTACCCCTTGATTGCACTAATGTACGCAGCTATGATTTAATAATAAAAAAAATAATAAATCAGAAAAAAAACAATAAAGAGGGCAAAAATGGTGGCAGGAGTAGGGGTTAGAGCTCCCTAGACACTCCAACACATTGTTTTGACAGGACTAGGGAACTAGAGGAAGCACAGAAAGGGAGACAACAGTTAAAGAATGAGAACTGTGTCTCTGGTACTGGGAAAAATGCATTATGTGCATCCTCTTATGTAATCTTCACAGCCATTCTATGAGGTAAGAGTTATTGTCCCACTTTTCATTGAAGAGAAAAATGAACTTCAGGGTGGTTAAGTGACTTACTTTAAGTCATTTAGTGATCAGCTGATTTGAAGTTCAAACCAATTTTCTTACTGTCTTACTGCATACTATTTGGAAGGGACATTTTAGTTCCCTCTAGTGCTTCCAGACTAGACCACACCATTTTTAATTCCAAATAAGGAGAGTTATTTGTAAGTTATGAGGGATCACAAATAAGTATATTCTCTTATTTATCTTCCTATGAGCTGTGCTCCTCTGGCAGGATGTTGATTCTCCAATCTCATCCGAGCCATGCCTGTTGTGGTTTGAGTCAACTTCCTCTACCTTTATCCTACATATCTTCCATTTTTTCCCTGAGTTACAAGCTGTTTTCAACCTCTCATTCTTCTTACTGAACCTTTCAATTTGACCTCAAAGCCAAAGTAATTCTAGAACTGGAATCTACCACTCCTAACTCACATTCTTCTTGCACCATCTTACTCGCTTTGGTCTCACAGAGGTCATCAATCCAAATGGCTTCTTCTCAGACATCATCCTATTTGATCCCTCATTTGTTAATCTCTGAATCAACATACCCAAGTCACAACCAATTTTTTAAAAATCTATTTTCAGCACCCACAGCATCCTTCTTCAGATCATTTGATATACTTTTTTCTCAAAAAAGTAGTTTCCATAGATTGCTTCACTATTTAACTTCCTGAGTTATCATAACTTAGCTTCTTTCTTCTTATTTATCTTCATTTCTGCACTGACTCTGCACCATCACTAAACTGCACAAGCTCCTACTAATCAACAAAGCCATCCTCCTCAATGTCTCTGCAGAAGATTAACTGGTTTAGAGAACATTTTCTTTCTTCAGACTGAATTCCATCATCAAAATGTACACAAACATGGTTTAGGTAAGCTGTAAGTATCAACTTAATGTCAGAGGACCATAGTTAATTTCAGGGATTGTCTTCTTCACTTGTGTCCCTAGAAAAAGCCTGGCCCAAAATAGTGCTCTATGAGAATTGTTGAATTGTTTATCTATAGTCTTCTGATTCACCTAACTTCCTAACCATTCTCCTTGGTTCTCATAATGGCTCCTCTTATTTTTCCTGCTCCTTATTATGTGTTATTGTTTCCTAGTACTCTGTATATTTGTCTTTTTTCTTTTGTCTCTGTATATTTACTCTCTTTCTATCTCCCCTGCCTCCAGATCAGTAGATTCAAATGAATATTGAACATATTTTCCTGAATGTCTAAGTCTTCATGGCCCAGGCCTGTCACCTCAGATAAACCTGCTCATTATCCTGTAATCCTTATCTCATGTAGGGAATCCAAGCTATAAAAATTAGTCAGGTTTTACTACCATTACATATTTTTACTAATACTCTTATTACAACACTTACTACCTTGTAGTGTGACACTTTATGTTCTTCCTTTTCATCTTTCATAGCCTGTTGCTCCTTTAAGGGCAAGGATCTCTGTTTAAGTTCATTTCTGTATCACCAGTGTTGGCATGGAATAAGTAAGTTTTGAGAAACTGTTAACTGAATGAATATAGGGTGAAGAGGTCAGCTCCCAGAGTACCTGTATTGAGGGAAAGGATAATGTTGTTCCCAATGATGAAGATGAAAATGAAAAAAAAAATGAAAGTTATATCATTTTTAGCAGGTAATGACTTTCTCCTTAAAATTTGGTATGTACTGCCAGGAAAATCTTTTATCAGCACAGATCTGGTGGGGTTATTGCATTGCTGAAAAGGATCAGTGACTCTATTTTTAAAATTCCAGATTAGCATAAGGGTACATACTATTAGGTTACATTGTTTGGGGTTTTTAGGTAAAGTCTAAGTTGCAGTTGAGCCCTTAACACAGGAGGTGTGCCTTTTACCCCTGCATTGTATCCCCCATAAGTGATTGCTTATCACACCACTCCCCACTTCTCGAATTTAAATGTGTCTTTCTCCTGAGCAGGCATGTAGTTGTCCATCTACCAGATTCATATTAATATTGAGTACATTGGATAGTTTCTTTTCCATTCTTGTGATACTTTACTAAGAAGAATGTTCTCCACATCCTTCCAGGTAAATACAAAAGATGTGAAGTCTCTTTCTTTAGGTTTGAACAGTATTCCATGGTATACGTATACCATAGTTTATTCATTCATGGGTTGATGGGCACTTGGGTTGTTATCACATCTTTCCAATTGTGAATTGAGCTGCTATAAACATTCTAGTGGAAATGTCTCTATAGTAAAATGCTTTTATTCCCTTCTAGGTAGATACTTAGTAATGGGATTGTGGGATCAAATAGAAGGTCTATTTTTAGCTCTTTGAGAATTCTACATACTTCTCTCCTAAAAGACTATCAGTTTGCATTCCCATTAGCAGTGTATAAGTGTTCCCATCTCTCTGCACCCAGGCCAGAATATGAACGCTTTGCAATGTGGGCTATTCTTACTGGGGTTAGGTGATATCACAAAGTGGTTTTAATTTGCATTTCTCTGATGATTAGGGATGCTGAGCATTTTTTTTTTCATGTATTTGTTAGCCATTTGTCTTCTTAGGAGAAGGTTCTGTTTATGTCTCTTACAGGGTAATAAATTGAATTGTTTGCCCTTTTCTTGTTGATTACTTTGAGTTCTCTGTAGATTCTGGTTATTATACCTTTGTCAGATTCACAACATTTGATGCCTGAGTCTTAAAGTTCATGATTTGTCAGCCAGGTGTTTAGGACCTTCCACAATCTGTCCACAATTTATTTCTTTGTCCTTCTCCACCCATCCTATATTTCAAGTGTAACATGCCTTATATTCTAGAACACCTCTGGCCTTTACTCATACCTTTCTGTGGATCTGAAAATCTTCCCGGCTTCTTCACATCTGTCCTATCAGAAGACCTTGTGTTTGCTTACAGCCCCAGCTCAATTATCATCTCTGGGAAATCCCTCTTGGTTCCCCTTTACAGTCTTCTGTACTTGATATGTACCTAAATTACTACAGCCTAATAACATTGTATTTTGGTTATCTGTTTACATGGCTAGAAGGTGTACTCCACCAGGCATCACCTTAAATTACTTATTTTTTGGAATCCCAGAGCCTAGGGCTATTTCCAACATGAATCAGACTTTCTATAAATGTTGGTTAAATATGACTGAAATGGCTGGCTGCAGTGGCTCCCTGTAATGCCAGAACTTCAGCAGGCCAAGGAGAAGGATCACTTCAGATCAAAAGCTTGAGTCTATCCTAGGCAACATAATGTAACCCTGTCTCTAAAAGGTGCATTTAAAAAAATTATCCAGGCAGGGTAACACACTCCTGACCTCTGTAGTCCTAGCTTCTTAGGATGCTGAGGCAGGAGGATGACTTGAGTGCAAAAGTTTAAGTCTACAGTGAGATGTGATCATGCCACTGCATTCCAGGCTGGGTGAAAGAGCAAGATCATGTCTCAAAAAATACACACACACACACACACACACACACACACACACACACACACATATATATATATATATATATAACAAAAATGCCTGTTGAAAGAAAGACTTGTGCTATATAGCCTGACCCCATCTTGGCTCATGGATCCTTTCCATACATGTTTAGTTGACACCTTTAACTTGTCCCTAGTCAAAGTGTCTATAGATGGAATGGATATCTTTTTCTTAGGCTCCATACCTAGAATACAGTAGTTATCACTTAAAGATTTAAACTCAGTATATGAATGGAGGTGAAGATAAGCCATCACAGCAATTGGGATGATGAGGAACAAGGGTTACATTCCTGTCATCTGAAGTAAGGAAGTGGAGAAAATATAAACCAAAGAGAGAAAAAAAAAATTGGGTGGGCTGGAACGGGGAAATATGTTGTATAATGTCAAAAGGAAAAGCTGCACATATACCTCAGTTCCTTGCAGAGTTACTAAAAATGTTAAATTTATTTGAGGACTGCTTTTCAGAGAGATCCCAGAATACTTGATCCTAAAGTAAAAGACGAATTAAGAGATTATAGGATGTAAAGAACTATGATATAGGCCTAGAATTTCGCTTTGCCTCCAACCCCCTATGAAAACATGGGCATGTTTCTTCCCCTTTCTGGACTTCATTGGCCCTATCTGCAAAATAAAGGACTTGGCTTCTTAACATAGCAGAAATAGTGAGATAAAAATACTCTCTAAGGATGCAGCCTACTTCAGAAGCAGAGACCTCTCACTGTGCATTACAAGGTTCAGTTTTATACAACCCTAAGTCCAGGTTTGAGAAAATGCCTGGAATTGACTTGACCATACTCCATGAACTGACTCATGCAAATAAATCTCACAGGAAGCAGATTTAACTTTTCTTTTTTTTTTTTAATTCCAGAGAAAATGTAACCCCCCAAAATAGATAGGGATGCTCATATTGGCTGAACAACAATTTCTTTCTTGCTTTGAAAAATCTATTCTGAAAACCAAATTAATCAGAAATTTGCTTAATAAGAACATGGACAGGACAAAGGTAATTTGATCATATTAATGAATTCCTCCCTCCTCAAATCTCCTCACCTAAAATAAGTGTCCTTTAGACACTTTCATGAACACAATGACCACTTTCAGCTCTTGACACTGTTTTTGTCTCATCTTCATGCAGAATCCCCACCTGTACTTCTGCAAGAATTCTCCAGCTTAGTTAATCTGTTTATGAGGATTCTACAGATTCTTTAACATCCAATAAGACATCCTGAGATTCTACTTTAATTAGATTTTCAATTTCTGCAAGGTTCTGTTCTTTCCTAATTTGATTAGTGATTAGCTCCTATCCTCTTAAGGACTTCTCCCAAAAGTTAATATATTATATGGTGAATTTACTGGTCGAAATCTGAGGGGGAACTTTTTCTTTGGATCAAGGAAAGAGGAGTACTATTTCACTTTGCTCCTATCTTTATGTACAAAGAGCTCTGCCTTCTCCCTGGTAGAAATAGCAGTGAGCTTGGAGGACTCTAGAAGATTCAGAGTCCAGTTATTTCTGTTGAAGGAATCAATTTGAGGAGTTCTGTAACCAATGTACTGGTTCATATCAAAGTCAAGTAGTATTTCATAGAAAAAGTCTTGGGTCTTAGAGAATTTTCTTCTATGGTAAAAGGATTGGTGAGTTTCAAAGAGAGGAGGTTATCTTCTTTTCCCTGCTTTCATTTCCTGTCCTTTCCCTCTTCTTCTACCTGTACCTCTTCCATTTTCTCTTTCTTCTGTCTTCTCTATTTTTTCTCTCCTCTTGTTCACCATTTCTAATCCTTTCCATAAGTCTGGAGTGGGTATTAGGACCAGTTCTGGGATAAGCCTGAGCCTGGGCTTCAGGTTATAACTGGCTTTAGCCACTATAAGAACTCTGAGTTGAAGACGTCAGAAGAATAGGAAGAAGAGGAGGAGAACAAAAAGCAGCAGCAACAGCAGTAGCAGTAAACAAGGACACTGGATGCAAATGAAAATTGATTTGAAATACCAGCTCCCCTCCCAGAAAATTACATATATTTGGAATTTTATCTCTACTCCCCTTCCAGGGCCTCTGTACCCACTAAGATAAGCCTTATCCACTCAAAACAATGCTACAGTTTCTATTCTTCCTGCTGCTAAAAAAAGCATTGTTGGCATTTAAAGGCACAATCATACTGTCAAAGAATTCCCAGATAATACCATTCGCCCTTTCCTATATTAGGGTTTTTAAAATTTTCTTCGAACCTCTCACTCTTTAGATATTAGCTTAAAACATCCTCTTCATGTAATGGCCTCCCAGCCAATCTAGCCTAAAATAGCTCTCTTTACTTCTTTTCATCACACACTTGGAACCCTACTGATTTCTTTCATAGCACTCCCTACCATTTGGAATAATATATTTTTGGTCAATTTACATGTTTATTGCTGGTCACCATCCTAGTTCTTGATACTGCATTTTTGTGATTGGGAACTCTATTAGAAAAAGAGTGACAGTGTTTTATTCAAAACTGTACAGGATAGTGCTCAACATATATCTGGCACATAATAGGAGGCATTTAACAATATTCAGTGAGTAAATTACTGGTGCTCCTGACAGAACATGAGTTAGCCTGTTAGGAGTTAATGTAATTGCTTGGGATCAACGTTATGATTGGATTAAAATGGAGAAGTTGAAGGCGTGGAAAGGCTGAGGAGCTATTAAGTTGACTGTATATGAAAATCTGGACAGAGAAAGATTTAGACTCTAGGCATAGAAGGGCCAAGAGCCAAGGGTAGCTGAGCAGTTGCGTATGGAAAGAGACTACCTCCTGTCCCTTTTCTGGGACTTGGCCTTCTCAAGTGTAAAACAGAGATCATAATCTTCCCCCAATCTTAATGGGGTCTTTTTTCACATCTGATACAAGAATAGATGTGAAGAAAGAGAGTAGGATGGAGAGAGAACTCATGGGTGGATGGTTTATCTGGCACCATCCTTACCCCAGGCCTGGCTTGAGATGGCCTCTGTAACTGCCTCCCTAGGGTCTGGACTGCAAAGTCATTGTGGAAAGGAAGTTCCAGCAGCAACAGTCTGGACTTCTAGCCATACCTCCTCAGTTGCTCAAGAATGACAGTTGGTTTTGCATCAGTACCATACTGTCTCCCACTCCACCTCATACTGCCTCCCCAAAGTCTATGTGTGGCAATTTCCAGGCTGCCATTTCCCCAGTATTGTGGCAATTTTCCAGTCTCCCAGGGTTTTATCAGGGACCCTGTGGTAGTGATGGGAGCTGGAGGAACTAGATTCTCTGGGACCCTCAACATGATACCTGGTATGTCCAGGAGCATGTCTGATAGGCCTCCCTTTCCTTCCTTCAACTGCTTACACTTTGAGGGATTAAGTTGATATGACAACTGAGACTGGTCTTATTAGGATACAGCAATGGAAATTTGGCTTAGATAACATAAGGTCCCATAATTATTAAACTAGCTAGAAGCCTAGACTGAGCTGTATTAACCAGATATTGACTCTGCTTTATTCCCATGTCATCATCTTAAGCACAGTAATTGTGTTGATCATGTTGAAAGATATGAATAGGTAGATAATTAATTATTGACAATGTCCTTTTCCCATTCTTTCACTGATTCATTTTTCAAACTCATAAGTACTTACTCTGAATCAAATCTCTGTCTAGTGGGAAAGCTAGCCAATTAAATGGTGTCCTAGTTAGCCCAATGTGCTCATCACTATAACATGTTCAAGTATAATATATAATACAGTGTATACAAGTTACAGTGGCAAACAGAAGAAGTGATTGACTTTCAGGAAGAACAGAAATAGTTTAACAGAAAATATTTGAATGATAACTTGTAGAATAAATAACACAAAAGCAGGAAGTTTACAAGTAAGGATGGAAAAAGAGCATCATCGGCATTCTAGAAGAGAGTGATAAAGTAGCATGTGCAAAAATGTGAATATACACAACAGACAGAGAAGTTTGAGTGACTAAAATTCTGTATGGTTTGAGTGCAAGATTTATGGTGAGGAGTGGGAAAAGATGAAAGTGGATAAATGTGCAGGTCTGCATCACTGAAGACTTAGAATACTATGGTGAGTCTAAATTTTTTCACCAAATGCTGGAAAGTTATGAAAGAAAATACTAAAACCCACTTAGCACATCCCCAAAGTGTATGTTTTGAACCCACACTAGAACAACCAGTCTGATGAATATGCATGTAATTACAAGAGCAACAGGACCAAATATAAGAACCTGCACTATACTGGGAAATCTGAAATCTATGTGCACCATGTTTATGATTGGCACTGCCTAAAGATAAAATTGTCCAAAGTTCTCTTCAATATAAAAAGAATTCCCATTTTTCCTATTTCTCTAGAAAATCAATAAACCAAACTTTTCTCAAGGGATTACATTTTGGCCAAAAGGAGAAAAGTGACAGTTAAACAGAAAACTCACAATTCCACTAGCAAGCAGACAATGGATACTGAGAAACCCTAAAACTTTAGATGCACCTGGGGTGAAGAAACTGGAACTGGTGGTGGGGGAGCAGAAGTACAAGTACTAGATGGTAGTGTACATTCTGACCTCATATGCTTTGTTTGTCTCAAAAATATCTTATTTATGTGTCTCTCTATTAATATGCTTTATGTTTATTTAAAGTAAAAGGTAGTCTAGTTTTATCCCTAGCTCTGGGAACAAAAATCAGTGTTGTAAACTGAATTGTGATCCCCCCAAATTCGTATGTTGAAGCTCTAACCACCAGTACTTCAGAATGTGACTGTATTTGCAGACAGGGCCTTTAAATGGGTTATTCAGTAAAAATGAGGGTCTTAGGGTGGGCTCTAATTCAATCTGACTGATGTTCCTATGACAAGGGGAAATTCGGGCACAAAAAAAAGACACAAGGGATGCACACACAGAGGAAAGACCATAGAAGAACACAGAAAGTATGCACGTACCTATAAGCCAAGGAGATAGTCTTCAGGAGAGACTAAACCTGCTGAAATATCAATGATTTTGGACTTCTAGCCTCCAGAACTGTGAGAAAATATCCATATTTATGTGTAGAATGCCTTTTTGTGTACATGTATAATGTACACCCATGCTTTTTTTTTTTTTTCCCCCCAAACTATCAGGAAAATGTCTTTCAAAAAAGTGGCTGGATCTTGGACAGGGGAGACACATCTGGGGAGGGCTAATGCTACCCTGGTAAACATGCATAGTGTACCACTGTCCTGCAGCTGCCCACTCTGTCAAGGTTGCCCCTTCCCACCCTCATAGGAGTCCTTCCATCTCTGTCACATAAGGCCTGAGGCCAAAATTCCCATGTGTATGGTGGATGGTGGGAGCTTCTGAGACACTCAACCTATGGGCAGCCAGGCGGATCCCTGGGGCCTGCACAATGTTCTTGGTTCCCTCCACATAGCTGGGCCTAGGGCCTTGGTCCTCACCCTGCACTGTCACAGCCTTCCTCACCAGCCCTACTACTATTTCATCCCCTGATTGAAACACTCTGCAGAGGCCACTTCAACCCACTCTTGTAAGATCTTGGATCCTCCCAGACTGGAAACTCATGTTCCAGGAAGGCCAAAGTAGGAGAGTGTGAAGGTCCCAGGAGGCTTGCTGGGCTCTCTTACTCCTGAGTTATACTATTCATGCATCAGGTACATCCTTATCTTTGCCTCAAAAATACCTGCAAAAATGTTCATTATATATGGAGAAATACAGTAAATTTCTTTTGTTTAAGCCACCCAGTTTGTGTTATTTTGTTATAGAAGCCCTAGCAAATTAATATAAGCAGAAATAATTCCTTTAGTCTACTGTACAGAGATTCTGCTTTCAGGCCATCATGAGTCCCTAGAAACAGAAGGCCTTTCTAGTAGTGTAGTGCGGTCTTTTTCCTCTTCTTTAATGACTGACCGTAAGAAGCAGAGCCTGTGCTATGAAGCAAGTTTCTTGTGTCTTCTACTTTATGTCTGGACAAGATGCCAACTGATTTTTGACAATGGCATGTAGTTCACTTTCCCCTTCTGTGAAAGCCCGATAAATGGTTAGAAACAGAGAACCCTGAAAGGAGTAGCATGAGTGGGAGTTCCCACAAACTTTTAGGTAGAAATAAATACAAAATAGAAAGGCCCCTGGATTGAAAATGAAGAGAATTTAAGGATTCAGCTCTACTCATAACTAGTTATATTACTCTTAGAAGGGTCCCTGAACTCTCCAAATATTTGTTTTCTTGCCAATGAACAGAGTGACAGCATATATATCGCTGGTACCTTAACAAGACTAAATAAAATAATATGTATGAGCTGGTTATTATCAGTTCTAAGGGAGCTTTAGCTTTTCCTTGGATAGTTATTGTAAAAATATGCCAAATCCCACAAGGGGCACACCCTCCATCCAACCCCAGCTCCTCTACTTGCTCATAAGGAGGAGGCCAAGTTAGATGAAACTGATCTTGAAAATGGACCCATTATATACACAAAATCCCCAAAACAGAGATGTTGACATGGATGTGGAGAAAAGGGAACATTTCTACACTGCTGGTAGGAATGCACACTAATACATTCCTTTTGGAAGGATGTTTGGAGAATACTTGGAGATCTAAAAATTGACTTACCATTCGAGCCTATAATTCCTTTACTAGGTATATACCCAGAAGACCAAAAATCACATAGCAAAGACATCTATACTAGAATGTTCATTGCAGTCTAATTCATGATTGCTAAGTCATGGAAGAAGCCCAAGTGCCCATCGACCCACAAATGGATTAATAAATTGTGGTACACGTGTACCATGAAATATTACACAGCCTTAAAGAAAGATGGAGACTTTACCTCTGTCATGTTTACATGGATGGAGCTGGAACATATTCATCTTAGAATGGAATAAAAAGTATCACTGTACTCAGCCCTACTATGAAGCTAATTTATACCTTTCATATGAAGGCTATAACCCAACTATAGCACAAGAATATGGGGAAAGGGGCAAGGCAGGGAAGGGGAGGGGCAAGGTTGGGATGGAGGGAGGGTAATTGGTGGGGCCACACCTATGGTGCATCTTAGAAGGGTACAGGTGAAAATTACTAAATGCAGAATACAAATGTCTTCATACAATAACTAAGAAAATGCCATGAAGGCTATGTTAAACAGTTTGATGAAAATAGTTCAGATTGTATATGAAACCAGCACATTGTACCCCTTGATTGCACTAATGTACACAGCTATGATTTAAT
>CAUYON010172763.1:0-10641 GCA_963573935.1 Arctocebus calabarensis
ATCTCATGACCACAGTTTAATCCAGCAAAAGCTAAGGCTACCATTTCTTTGCATTTTTAGATCTGGTATTGGGTTGAGTTAACTCTTCTGCTGCATAACATAAAGTGGTCATCAGGGAAAGCTTTAATGTTCTTGATGTTGTACAAGACTTAATGCTAATCCACTATATTTTAATGTGATGTTAATTAGACTTAGTGAGAAAGAAGGGATATGCTTTCAAAATGCTCTAGTAAGATACATCCATGCCAAAAGATAAATATACAAACCACATCAAATAAACAAAATTAATTATAAGTTCTGTGGGAGTTGAATAAGGAAATATGTCCATGTAAAATGGTTTGAGGGATTATTTGTGATTTGAAGTTATTTGATCTAAATTTAAAAGGTAGATAAGAATTGCATAGAGTTGTCTCATTAAGAGTAAAGTAGCACAATATAGGATGTGTGTTCATAGAGACATAACTTAGAAACTAAATGGCAGTACTGCTGTGTTGCATTTTGTGAATGGAGAATTAGGGTAATGGCCAACCTTGTGAGCACTGAGTGAGGCTGAGCTAATCTAAATCCCGTTTATGTCCCTGAATGAGTTGGCTGTTTATTTTGTTGTTGTCTTTGAATATATTACGTCTTTGTTAGGGAAATGATGTTTATTTCCTAGTCAAATTAAGTGTTCTGCCAGTTATTAGAATCTCTTCACGTCCAGGATGAAAACTAATTTTTTTATATTGTGTGTCTTACTTTATATGTAAATTCTCTGTTTTGACCTGGTGTCCTAAACACCACATTTTACACAAAGAATATCACTGCGACTGCTGAGCATGATCGTGACTCCCAGGTCAGGGTTTAAATTGACTTTTAAGTGAGTAGACGAGTGAGGTTTTCCATGCAGAATAAGGCTGACAAAGTTGTCTGAGAAATCATTAAACTACATGATAAACATGTCAATCTGCCTTTTCTCATATCTCCTAGAGCAGTAAAGATCTCTAAAGAGCTTGCACAATTAAAATGGTCCCAAGAAAATTAAAAATAATAATAAATAGAGATGGACGGTAGACAGTTAATTCCAAAAACAGCAACTTAATGGAATTGGAGCATATTAGAATTTGTAGTGTTTTGGTAAGAGGATGCTGCCCAGACTCTGTAGCTATGGCTACGGAAAATAGCAGCATGATAACCTCAGTGTTGATGGCCAAAATTGCACAGAAATTAGAGTTCTAGTCTGGCAAGTCATCTGGAATTAAAAGTTAAATCTTGGCAGCTAGATGAAATGAGACGGACTGCCAGAAACCCTTCATTTATTCACTAAATAGTGCATGTGCTGAGAGACCTGGCAGCTGAGATGAGACATGATGGTAAAAGGGAAGGCAGAGCCCAGAGAGAGCTACTGTTGAAAGAGAAAGCAAAAAGGAGCTATATATTGCATCTGAGTTTTTCTTACATAAAGTCATGTTTGAATTGTACAAGAAGATTTCAAATGTTGAGTGTGGAGTCCAGAGCTAGCAGTGCAGCCATGTCTCATATCTCTTAGAATAGTAAAGATCTAAACTCTCAGAAAGTTCTAAAACATGAGGAAGCCACAGATAGAGTGAGCTCCGTTCTCCTTCATAAGACTGTTTGACCTATAGTTTTTCCAGCGACAGCAGTAACTGAAAGGGGACCAGCATCAGAAGACAGTGAAAAAAGGAAGAAAGTTTGCAAGGATTTGGATACTGTCTCTGTTGTTTGAATCCAATTGACTCCCGGTAACACAGCATTTTCACAACCCTAATAAGAGCAAGAGAGAATCCAGCAGTCTCCACAATAAATCATCCACATTATCAACTAAATACTACTAGATTTAACAACAAAAAAAAGAAAGAAAGTGTGACTAACTCATAATCAAGAAAAAGCCAAAATCTGACTACAAGCGGAGTCTCATGTTGTATAAGGAAAACAAAGATTTCTGCCAAAAAACAACCATTAATAATACATTAAAAGTCATAAAACATAGTACTGGAGCTCAGAAGGTGAGCCTCAATGTGGAGCTTCAGAAGCAGCCTCAGAAGCAAAGCTTCCCTCTGACCATCTGCCCTCCTGTTTCTTGACCCTTATTCTCTTTGAGGCAAGCTGGAGAAACTATAATCTCTCTTCCCCAAGGCAGGTAATAGAAACCAGAACCCCTTTTCCCCAAACCTGAAAATATTACTCTAACCTTTCTTCCTGTTGCTGACTTTTTGTATAATAACTCATTATAAAGAAACTGAAGCCTAATTCCAGAAGGGTCCTTCCCTATGCCTGGGAAGAATAAACACTACTGACAGTGGCTAAAAAATTAAAATAAAAAATGAAATAAAATAACATTCTGAACAGACGAGCCTTGCTGAGTTTCCCCAGTCAACTAGCACTAGATTGTTACCATTTCTGTCCAATCATATACCTATATAACTGAATTTGTGACTAAGCTTAGAACTTTATTGGACTTAAGCATAGCTATATGCTTTGAGTCTACCTATATCTTTGAATCTTCATTCTGAAGGCTCTTGTGTCACATAAACCTATCATCAAATAACTTTGCTACATTTTTACTCTTGTCAACTTGTCTTTGTTGAGGGCGTGTTGACCATGACCCTTGTGATGAGGAAAAAAGCGATCATATCCTTTCTGCCCCATAAAAGTAGGTTCAAAGAATTGAAGGATGATGTTAATTTGTAAAGAAAAAGATTGTTAATCTGCATATAGAAACAAAAACTATGAAAAAATTTAGAATTTAAAATTATGATAGTTGGAATAAATATTTTGGTAGATAACATCAGCAAAAGATCAAAAACATAAAACCGGATAACCCCATGCGGAAGAATGAAACAGCACCCTATTTCTAGCAACATACAAAACTAAATTCAAAATAGATAAGACTTAAATGTAAGGCGTGAAACCACAAAAATTCTAGAAGAAAACATAGGAAAAACTTTTCTAGACATCAACATTGGTGAAGAATTTGTGACTAAGACTCTAAAGACAAAAGCAGTAACAACAAAAATGAATAAATGAAACTTAATTAAATTAAAAAGCTTATACACGACAAAGGAAATAAATAATCAGCAAAACAAATAGACAACTTGAGGCATGGGAGAAAATATTCATAAACTATACATGACAAAGGACTAATATCCAAAATCCACCAAGAACTCAAACAAATTTGAAAACAAAATGAACAATTCCATCAAAAAGTGAACAAGAGTAGTGAACAGAAATTTTTGAAAAGAAGATGACAAATGGCCTAGAAACACATGGAGAAATCCTCAACATCATTGCCCTCAGGAAAATGCAAATTAAAACCAGTGAGACATCCCCTTATCCCTATCAGAATATCCATTATTAAAGTCTGAAGACAATAGATGTTAGCGTAGATGCAGAAAGAAAAAAATGCTAATACACTGTTAGTGGGACTGCAAATTACTACAACATCTATGAAAAACAATAGGAAGATGCCTCAAAAAAATAAATGTAGACTTGTCATTCAATTTAGCAATCCCACTATTAGGTATTTACTCAAAGAAAAAGAAGTAATTTTATCAAAAAAGACATCTGCCCTCAAATGTTTACCACAGCACAACTCATAACCACAAAACTGTGGAATCAACCTGAGTTTCCATCACTTCATGAGTGGATAAAGAAAATGTGGTAAATGTATACCATGGAAGAGTAGTCAACCATAAAATAGAAATAAAATAAAATCTTTCAAAGTGACTTCGAAGAACAACCACCACATAGTCTCTCTAAAAATTAAGAAGTAAACAATAAGTATACATGAACACAAAGAGAAGTAAAGGACATTGGGAACCCAGAATGGTGGAGGGTAGAAGCTGGGTGAGGGTTAAAGCTTATCTATCAGGTACAATGATAGACGAGCTCTGGTCACAGGCA
This sequence comes from Arctocebus calabarensis, assembly GCA_963573935.1. Lineage (NCBI taxonomy): Eukaryota > Metazoa > Chordata > Mammalia > Primates > Lorisidae > Arctocebus > Arctocebus calabarensis. The sequence goes on from CAUYON010172763.1 coordinate 3,904, forward strand.
CACTAAAAGCCCTGACTTAGACATTATACAATTTGTCCATGTAACAAAAACAATTGTAGCCCCTAATATTTTGAAATTATAAAGAACCATGCCCGTGGCACAGTGGTGTACCACTTTCCGTTGCTTAGGGGTGATCAAGGTGGCCTCTGTTTCATCCTTAAACCTGTTTCCACTTTCCAGAGCAGCATTTGGCTTTATCACCTCAATTTCTTCTAGCCCTGGTAAGCCAGACCAGTCTTTCTTAATGCCTTCTACTAGCAGAAGATTATGACCTTTGACCCCCGTCGCTTCTGTGGCTGAAGAAGAGGAGGGATTGGAGTCTGGGTTTTTGATGTGCTCTAGAGTCTTTCAAGATAAAACCCTTTTCATTTATTACCAGTCATTGTCTTAAAACTTTGAGAACCAGGAACAGGAAATAGCAGCATCTCTCACCTTATTTTAGGTCTGTTATTTTACATGTATTGTAGTCCAATGTAAGAAACTAATTGCTATTTCTGCTCTGACCACTCCAGCATTCTGATTACCTTTTGCTTATCTGTTTTTTGTTTGTTTGTTTGTTTGTTTGAGACAGAGTCTCACTTTGTCACCTGGTAGAGTACTGTGGAGTCCTAGCTCACAGCCACCTCCAACTCTTAGGCTCAAGCGATCCTCTTGTCTCAGCCTCCCAAGTAGCTGAGACTACAGGCACCCAGCACAATGTCCAGCTATTTTTAGAGACAGGGTCTTGCTCTTGCTCCTGTTGACCTCAAACTCCTGAGTTTAGCCAGTCCACCTGCCTCAGCCTCTCTGCGTGCTAGGATGACAGGTGTGAGCCCCTGCGCCCGGACTATGGGTATCTTTTTCTGTGGGCATCACAGGAACACGAAGAACCACTCAGCTATAAGGAGGATGCTCAAGCCAAGGTTCATATTGTTCTGAACTTTTGTCATGTGGTTTCTACATTGATGAACCTCGTTTCTGTCAAATCCAAATCTCTCTCCTCTGTACTCATCACCGTCTCCATATCTATGACACTCTCACCTGCTTTCAATTCTCTCCATTCTAATATAATGGTCACAAGAAATTAGACTTGTCAGAGAATTCTGTGGAAGATGGACTGTACTTGGTGATTCTAGAGGCTAAAACGTAGGAGAAGGAACTAGATAAGCCCTTAACTGGATAACTGGCAACAGTCAAATTAATTAACTGTAGATTTAAGTAAAATAAAATTTTGTTCTCAATAAAAGGAATATGAAGAGAAAGAATCAGTGATTAAAAATGAATAATAATGGAAATTATTCAATCCAAAGGGCAAAAAGAAAAAAAAATAAGAGAAGTGCACAGAATATCTGAATCCTGTGGGGCTGGCTATGTGATGTGGTGCCCAATTGTGCAATTGTAAACCCAGAAGGAAAGGAGAGAGGTGATGAGGCAGAAAAAAGGGCCGGGCTTTACCCTATGAAGAATTGTTTGGGGGGTGGCGCCTGTAGCTCAATGGGGTAGGGCGCCGGCCCCATATATTGGAGGTGGGGAGGTGGCAGGTTCAAACCCAGCCCCGGCCAAAAACCACAAAAAAAAAAAAAAGAATTGTTTTGGTGGTGCTGTTTTTAAGTTTTTGTTTTGTTTTGTTTGGCCAGGATCCTGGATGGTGAAATTCTATAACATGAAGTGATTGTAGGGTGACAATATTTGAGTTGTTTAGGTTTCTGTGTGTGTGTGTGTGTGTGTGTGTGTGTGTGTGAGAGAGAGAGAGAGAGAGAGAGAGAGAGAGAGACACTACGCATATTTCATTAACATCCTATGGCCATATGTGATGTAGTTTGACAGCTTATCATCCCTGGGACCCTCACACAATGGCTGTGCCCATTCACTAACCAGTTTATTACAATGGGAACCCACAAGGTGCTCATAAGAAAACTGCGAGCAAGGCACAGTAAAACTGAAGCCCAAAGACTTAAGCCCACAAATCCTGTGTGATTTTTAGAACCCACAAAACCATTACTTCTGGTGAGGTTGTGCCAGGGGTAACACTCACCACTACTGAGAAAGTGGTAAAAGCAAAAGAAATAATTATGGTCTGGGAAACCATCCTGCTTCTGTTCCCAGGCAAACAACACTGTCTCCACGGGAAGAGTAGAAGCACGACTTTCTGCTCCCATAGGGGCTGCTCTGGTTTGAATGATGGTATCCCCTCTAAAATATATGTTGAAACTTAATTCCTGGTGTCACAGCATAAAGAAGTGGCATCTTTGGAAGATGAATAGGATATTCATAGGTAGGCTCTGTGCTTACCTGTTATTAGTGCCCTGTCAACCCACTCCCTTTCAGAACCCTGCACCAATGCAAAGCAGAGGTCTGCTATTCTGAGAGAGAAGGAGGGTAAAAAGCAAAGTCTGTTTGTGCGTTTACTTTTCCACACTACCATTTATTCAACAGTCCTGGATAATGTGCTGAACTAATAAAAATATTCATTTTCAAGAAAAGCGTCTTAGATGTTATCTGGAGTCTATTAAATACGTACTAATCAATTATTATTGTTTTTCCAGTAATGATATAGTGAATATAGTTGTTACTTGAAGAGATGAACCAATGAAAAAAATTGGAAAATGTGAATAATTTAATATTTTCTATATAATTTTAAACCTTACCGTGTCACACCTGTATATGATACTTGCTTTAATATTAAAGGAAAATCAATATGAAAATAAAATAGTGAAACAAGAAATCTCTCTCTATATATATGTAAAACTATATAAATACATAGATAGTTTTTTTTTTTAGTTATTAAAGATGCTATCTGGATAAGTAAAACCTGCATTATCTTGACAGTCTGCAAAATAGAAATTGTTTTCCCCTATAGACTCAAACAGAAACACCACATCCCTTCATATATTTTAATAAGCTAATATTTTGTGTAGTCTCATAGTAGATACTGGACTCTTTTTCAAAAGAACAAGAGCCCTAGGGAACACTTTATGTCTTCAGTAAGTAAAGTGAAATATGTATTATGTATAGTAGATTAAAAAAAGAGCCTTGGGAGACTGCTCTGTCAATCCAGTTGGGGGAAAATAAATAGCTGTAGCTGTAATACTACTCACTATTGTAATTATGAAATGCTAAATATATAGACCTACAACATACATCAAAGTGGGATTTATTTTCATTCATTTGGCAGGAAAGCAGTAACAGCCCAAAGCAGGCAAATCTTTTTGCTCTTAACAGTAATACCACTGCACATTTCTTTTTCCATTTAGTTACTCTGGGTAACAGAATGAAGAGTCGTCTTAATTCGAACACAAATTAAGAGATTTGTCCCTCCCCAACATAGAGAGTTGAGGGACAAGCCTCTTCATTTAGGTTTGAGAGACAAAGATAAGAATGAATAACAGGAAATAAACTTCTGTGAGGAGTGAAAGAGTCCCTCCATCTCATGTATATTCTGTTAACATTTCCACTTTAAGAAGCCAACTAACCTGGGTTTTACCCTTAAGTGGATGTAACTAGTTAAGGCATGGCTGGAGTGGCTATCACAGGGGGTGAATTACGTGCTGCAGCCTATGTCATGAAAACAATCAGAAGGCCTTTAATCAATGAGGAGTGAATGTTGTTCCCTCCTGCTGTTACAAACATTCCTGCTGTCATAACATTCAATTCTTCCTGCTGTGACATTCAATTTTTTTTCTGAAGGAAAATACAAATATAATTGGAGTATAGAACTTTCTCAAAAATATAGGGTAACATTACAATATACTGAACCAAATGTTGGCTTCCCAGCTATACAGGGCCATTTTTCATAGCCGTGTCTGGATTCCATGTCTGTGCAGCAAATTGTTATTGCAGCCACCTGTGTGAGTTTGCTAGCATGATGACGGAGCTTCAAGTTTGGAGGGGCGCAGTGGCTTCTGGTCCCTGGAGCAGGGCACACTCCAGCAGAGGTTCTAGTTTCAAGAGGCCCTTGTCTGCGGTCTAGTTCGCCGAGACCTGAGAAGGGACTGATCCGTGCTACTACATTGGAGTAATGCAGCTTGTGAATTTTAGGCAGCTCCCCAAATGGGCTGAGGGCTTGGAAACGGTGGAATTCTCTCTCCTGTTGTTAAGGATCACAGGTGTCTGTGATGACAACGTGGCTGGAAGGGACTTTCTGTGTACCTTTTACCTTCAAGAGAGGGTGACTCCTGCTCTGCGCCAGTGGCTGTAGGTTAGGCAGGCTAGCAGAGGCAAGTTCCTTTCTCGCCTCTTTATGCCACCATCCTAGCTTCAGTGCTCCATGGCAATCTGGCCACACTCCATTGCTTGCACTTTTCCTGAAACACTCAAGTCAAGTTCCAGTTGTTTATCGGCTGTTTTCGTGCATTTTTGTGTGAAAGAGAAACACCAGGCTTCCCTAGTCAACAATCCGTGATCTTGTATATATTTGTGATGTTCCTATAGCACTTAATTTTGTTAATACAAAACTAATTTTGTAGAAATTTTTATAGACAATTTTAATGTACATGCTTATTATTTACCTATGTGATACTTTTTCATACATTGCATTTTTTATGTTCATGTTAAAGGACATAATATTAATGTGCCCATTATCTGCTTTCTGTGATACTTAAAAAATTTTAAAGTCTTTTTAATATAATTAACTGAATAAAACAACCAAATTAAAAAGTATGTGTTCATAATGCCAGTGCACATTGGAATACTTCCCACTGTGAAGTATATGTGAATGAATATCTCAGAGGGTTTATGTGACAATAACCCCCACATGAGAGCAATAGGTTGGCAAAGAAGTAAGACACATCTAATTACTGGTATGGAAATTAAAATGAAGTTGGTTCAATTAATGCAAATGATATCTAACTAAAATTTGCATTTGCTACTATTATAGTTTATTTCAAAATATTGCTTGAAGTTTTAAGCAATTAAACTTGCTCAATATTTAGATTTTTTTCTGCTTAAAGACAAACAAAAGTTTGCATCATTTTTGTGTGTAATTTGATATGCTTTACACAAAAATGTAATTCTTTTTTATTTTTTTTTTGAGACAGAGTCTCACTATGTCTCCCTTGGGAGAATGTCGTGATATCATGGCTCACAGCAACTTCCCACTCTTGGGCTAAAGTGATTCTCTTGCCTCAGCCTCCTGAGTAGCTGGGACTACAGGTGCTTACCACAATGCCTGGCTATTTTTTTGTTGCAGTTGTTTAGCTTGGCCAGCCCAGGTTTGAACCCACCACCCTCGGTGTATGTGGCTGGCCATTTCCATATTTTATTGCTTTTTGAATTGACTAAGTACTCATTTAAATGATAAACTGAAATAAAGAAGTATAAAATAGACCTGTAAAATTGCATTAAAATATTATGAAATATTATTTCCTACCAAATAGGAAATGTATGCCATATAGAAATATTCAAATAAACACTGAGGACATCTCAAAGACAGAATCATGGTTTGGGGTTAGGAATAATGAGAGTATAGATTATACAAACACAGAGTTATGAATAACATTAATTTATTGTGTGAAATAAAGTAAACTAAAATGTATTAAATCTCTTACTTTTAAACATTAGTACTTTTTATTTTAACTGTATTTATTAATTAAATGCTAATAAACAGGAGGTGGAGATTCTTTTTTACAAATATAACCTGTTATTTATTACAAAATATCATAATATGTTGTTTATCTCTGCATATTCACTTAGTTGTTCAAAAAGTATTAATTAAATACGTTCCCTATTTTAAAAGTATAAAAGCCATCAGAAACAACATGTTGGAGTGTTAGCTTTGAATAAGTTAATATGACACTTTTAGTGGATGCTAGCTAAGAAAGAGGTACTGACTTTACGTAGTTTTGTTGTTGTTGTTGTGTCACCCTTCGGTTCCTGTCCGGTGGAACCAAGGGTGGCGGTTTGAGGAGTTCAGCGTATGAAAAGAGATAGAGATTTATAGTAGTTTAAGTAAGAGGAGAGTTAGGGCTATAGTTACCACGAAACCGACCGAGAAGGTAATAATCTTACAAGATGGGGAAAGGGTAGTGTCTTGGATAAATTAGCCTTGTCAGGGTGGTTCGGGAGAGGAGTGTTAGCCCCCCACAAGCCCATAACTTACACAAAAACACACGGACACAAGAATTAAGAGAAAGAGTTGAAGCAAAGAGCGCAATGCTCTAGGCTCATTTATTGAATGAAACTGGGTTACTTATATAGTGCTTGAGTTCCGTTTCCTGTTTTTGTTTTGCTTAACTGCTTTGCTTAATGTTGCTAAGGATGTGGGTGGGTGAAACTGACTTGCTTGCTTCCAGGTGTTTTAGCAACATTCTTTCTTACTTGGCCTTCCTGTTATTCTTGGTGGTTAGCGCACTTCCTCTTGCAGGTTTCTTCTGCAGGCATATATTGCTGTTAACCCTCACAACTAACTCATATCTCATGCACATCCATTGGACTGATGAGGTCATCAAAGATATTTTTTGTTCATGTCATTTACATTGTTTTTGATTTTTAGCATTTCCTTTTGAGTGATTAGTAGTTTCCGTCTCTCTGCTTATATTATCAATGTGCTTTTGAGTGTTTTCTATTTCTTCAATTGAAACTCCTGTGGCTCAGCGAGTAGGGCGCCGACCCCATACACCGAGGGCTGCAGGTTCAAGCCCGGTCGCGGCCGAACTGCAACAAAAAAAAATTAGCCAGGCGCTGTGGCAGGTGCCTGTAGTCTCAGCTACTCGGGAGGCTGAGGCAAGAGAATCGCTTGAGCCCAAGAGCTGGAGGTTGCTG
>CAUYON010172764.1:0-29692 GCA_963573935.1 Arctocebus calabarensis
ATTCATATACATTCAGAAATGTTTTGATCGTACTGTTACAGATAGCCTTCATGGCATTTTCTTGATCACTATATAAAGACATTGATACTCTACATTTAATAAGTTTCCCCAGTAGCCTGCTAAGATGCACCGTAGGTGTGAGAAATGAGTGAGTTGATGGTTTCTTCGAAAGCCTCGCCCCAGTAAGGAATGTGGAAACATTCCACATTCTGCTACTTGGAAACCTCCAATAACTTCCTCTTTCTAAATCTTCTCTATTTCTCCATCCCACATTTTCCCTTCTTAAGGGAGAATAGCTAACATTTTTGAATGCTGACTATGTAAAACCACTCATATTAATCAGACGTCGTCTAGTTGTAAGTAACATACTTACTAGCTAGAAATAACTCTCCATGAAAAAGGAAATTCATTTTCAAAGCTTAAAAATGTGGAAGGAAAAAATTATAGCCCCTGGGCAGTGGACCAGGGCTGGTGAAGCAGCAGTCTGGCCCTTCGGCTCTGTACCTGTCCTCTCCCCTGAGTCCCGGCTCCTTTGCATGGAGGGCCAGAGCCACCACTAGTAGCCCTGGAAGCCCTGGTCTCATAGGTGGGGAACAGAAGGAGAAGGTAGGTGATTGGCCAACCTTCAGAATTAAGATGCATGGGAAGGACTCTGAGTGGTCTGATGTGGACCCTGGATCAATCTTGAGGCCAAAGTGTAGAAAACAAGGATAAGTCAAGCACGTGGGTCCATGTTCCAATCTGCATCAAGAGGTGAGGTTCTGTAATTGGAAGCTCTGCAGGCCATGGCAAGGAGAGTGGAGGTAGATTTTTAAGCAAGAGGAATTGGGGATTATTTTGCTCAGAGAAAGGGGAACCCGAGGCCCACAGACATAAAGCCACACATATCCACTGAAGCACTGCTGTTATAAGCCCATTCGGCAAGGCTTGGAGGGGTGATGTGTATCCCACACAAGGAGAGGCTTGGCCTGCAGGGCTCCTGCCTTCTTCCTCTTTGTACCCCATGGGGTTGCCTCCTGCTGTGCAGAACCATCCACTCAGAGCAGGAATCCACACGCTATTGCTGAAAGGGCTTATTGTCTCTGAGCAGACAATGGAGAAAGCCCAGAAGATAGGACCAGCTCAGGTGAGAGGCAGACCTGGCTGGAGATGGACGAGGGGAACAGAAATGAGAACCAAAGCTGCGGAAACCCATCCCGGACCCCTGAGCAGGTGCCAGTCAAGCCAGGGCATGGCACTTGGAGCACCTGCTGGGGTCAGAAGGAGTCCAGGGAACTGTGGGGATCCAAGTGGGGCTTGGGGAGGGCCCCTAGAAATCAGGCCCATGGAGGCACGTGTTCTGGCCCAAGCTCGACAGACAAGACATCGAGCCACAAAAATAGGACCCAGGCAGAGTGACTGAGATCCAGCCAGGCCAGCTGGGGTCCAAGCAGGACTGGCCTAGGTCAGGAATATGCTGCCACAATAGGCAAAATAGCTGAGGCTGAGGTCTCATGACAGGGAAAGGACGGGCTGTCAGTGGGAGCCTAGAGCTCACCCCAATGTACTGAACAGGAAAGTCACAACCAGACTCATCCCAGATCCCCCCAGTCCTGCCCCCAGTCACACTCACAGCAATGCCTTCTGGGAAGACCTACAAAGAAAGGGGTTGGTGGGAGGAAGCAGCAGAGAACCAGACTGGAGTCAGAAGGGGCAGGAAAAACAGCCCTCTGTGTCCTCCGGCATCTGGTCACTCAGGCCACTTTCTCTTCTCCAACCAGGCCCCCAGAACCATCCTGCCTACACTTCTTTCCTCCTGCTCAGCTCTGGGCTGAAACATTCACTGGAATAGACCTGCAGCTGCACCCCCAGATCCCCTTCTCCCCAAAGCCAACAGGCCCCAGTGTCAGGCTGTGTAAATCTCAACATGGAGCCCTGGACCCCGTCCTAGGACCACACCCAGCTGGGCTGATGGCAGCACAGAACCTGCTCTAGTGCGGTCCGAGCTTCTCCAGGAGAATTGTTCTCTTGTTATCCTGGAATGACATGGAACTGTAGAGTCTCTAAGACCAGCTTTAGAGAAAAATAAAACAAGAAGCAGAGGGCGGTGCCTGTGGCTCAGTGAGTAGGGCGCCGGGCCCCATATGCCGAGGGTGGCGGGTTCAAACCTGGTCCCGGCCAAACTGCAACAAAAAAATAGCTGGGTGTTGTGGCGGACGCCTGTAGTCCCAGCTACTCGGGAGGCTGAGGCAAGAGAATGGCCTAAGCCCAGGAGCTGGAGGTTGCTGTGAGCTGTGACGCCACGACACTCTACCAAGGGTGACAAAGTAAGACTCTGTCTCTACAAAAAAAAAAAAAAAAGAACAAGAAGCAGAAACGGTGTTGAGGTTACCTCCCCCAACCCCCTAAAGCTGGTGAGAGGATGTACGTCCCACCTTAGTGCAGCCCTTAAAAGCCGGATTCCGCAGCCAAGAGCAATGTGTGTGGATAATTGACTGCCCCAGAGGAGCTTGGAGGCCGCTGCTTCCAGGAGAGCTGACCCCTAGTTCCCAGGGAGGGAGGCCCTGCCCTAGCCTGGGCCTCCTGGCCCACTGTCACCAAGGCCTGGCCTCTGGTCAACTCAGAGCTCGCCCTGCCACGTGCAGCAGCAGAGCTGCCTGCCTGCAGGGCTGTGACCGCTTGGCTGCCAGAGAAGCACCAGCGGGACGCTGAGCTATTAGCTCCTCTGAAGAGCACTCCCTTGATCAAATAAACTAACTGCACTGTTTACTGTGTAAACTTGGACCGAGCGGCCACGCGGAGGGGGGTTCATAACAAGGGCTGTTAATATTTATAACTGACATCGCAGGCTCCTAGCGACACCATAATGAGCCTGTGATGGCCCAGTTGCTGCAACCTTCCAGCAGAAGCAAAGAGGGGGAGGAGAGGAGAGGAGAGGGGAGGGGAGGAGAGGAAGGAGGAGAGGGGGAAGAGGAAGAAGGAGCACCGTGGACTGGCTGGCTGAATGCCGGGCACAGGGCAGTGACCCAAACCTCCCGGGCCCGGATCTCAGAGCTCAGGCAAGATGTGGAAACGTCCTCTGGGCATCTACTGTGTACAGAACATGGCTCCAGTGATGGGGATGTGGGGCAGATGAGGGCTCCCATAACACCGAGTCACCAGGGGATGAATGTGACAACAGGGGCTCAAGATTCACCAAGTCACCTGGGATGAATGTGTCCCAGGGCTGCAGTCAGCTCCGCAGTCCTGGGACAGGGAAGCCTTTCCCAAGAAGAAGCATGTAGTCTCCAAGAATGGCCTCAGCTTGGGGGAACCAGAGTGATCTTTCTTTGCAAAGAGGGCTTTCAGGACCCCAACCTCTCCCTGGGTGGCCCTCTCCTTCTTCCCTATAGGAGTCTCCCTCTCAACCCTTCTCCAGCTCTCTCCTGGGCTAGGAGCTCCCTACTGATGACCTCAAAGTGGGGGGATGGGGAAAGCACAGGGCAGTGAGAGACCATAATGCTCCCTTGGAGGTACTAAGACATTGCCCCAGGAGCAGTTGCTCTTCCCAAGAGGGCCAGGTCAGCACTGAACCCAGCACCCAGGCACATCTTGGCCCAGGTGATCCAAAATGCACCTTGCACACTGGCTCTGGGCCTGCTCTGATGGTTCCTCTAGTGGCATAATGTTGAGCCTTCTCTGGACCTGACTCCATATTTGTACAAGGCAGAATTTGGGCCAGATAGGCACCATTCTCTTCCCATAACCTAGCCTGGCTGGCTTGAAGAAGCCAGACTCAGGAAGTGAAACCTCTTTGGATTGCTAGCCAAGGCTGGTCTGCTGGAGTTGCAAGGGCCTCCAGAGTGCAGACCCCAAGATATGTGTGTGTGAAGCCTTTATCAGAGTCCTGAGTTGTTCAGAAAAAGCTCAGAACCACTATATTCAGAAGTAAGGCCCTTTCAGGTTCTAAGAGCCTCTACTTCTAACACTTCCATCCCACCACAGGCCTCCGCAGAGAGACTGTACAGATGGGGCTGCCCCAGGTCTCTCTGAGTGCACAGTGGGGCATTCTTCCTGGCTGGGGATAACACTGGGGCTGGCGCCGGTGTGGTAGTTTCACAAAGCACAGCGCTGAAGACACAGCTTTGGAGTTAGACATACCTGAGCTGAAATCTCAGCTCTCCTGTTACAGAGATACATATGCCTGAGTCAGTTTTCCCATCTGTGGAATTGACAGCAGACAAGTGGTGTGGAGGGCTAGAGACAGCCAAGGACCAGGTCCCAGCAGCAGTTGAGAGAGTAGAAAGGGGGATGCTACCTCATTTACGGCACCCCACAGCCCCCAGGTTGTGATGTGGCCTGCGGCAGAGGAACCCGAGACTGGCAGGTGAGCTCTGCTCTTGATGGCTGCAGGTTCCCACGTGCTGTGATTCCTTCTCAGCAGGAGGGACAGAGGTGGCCAAAGATGCAAGCACGTGGGTCGCTGAGCTTTCTCCAAGAGTCAGAGGACCTGATTCCTCCTGCAAACCTGGATCCGCAAAGGCTGCTCCCTCCTGATTGTTAATTAAAACACAGCCCAGGAGCCTGTGTGGGCGGGGCAGAGGAGCCAGTGGGCAGAGATGCTTAGAGAAGCTAGATGATCTCTCCTGGGGGCTCCAAATGAGAGGCAGATCCCCAAGGGACAGGGATGAAGCTAAGTTCACAATGAAGAGAGTTTGCTTGATGGATGGAGAGAGCAAAACAAAATCTATGAGCAGTGCTTTGAGCTCCTTGGAGAACAGTTCCTGAGGAAGCTGAGTAAACAGCTTCCTGATGCTCAAGATTTGTTAATTAAGCACTTTGAACAGGCTCTGGGGGGTGTTGGGAAGACAGCTGGAGAATCTGACTTCGAGAGTTTCCTGACCTCGGGAGAGAGGACAGTGGGTCTCAGGACCAGCAGCCTGAGGTGTCTCCCAGCCTGCTCCTGACGGGGTGCTGTGATCGCCACAGGAGGCCATGTCTCTGGTGAAATTCCACAGGGGGGGACAGGGAGTGGCTGAGCTGGGCATGTGGTTACTCACACGTTGTTCTATCCATCTAGATGCCACGAGCTTATGGCACATGGTACCAGCAGCACCTGCCCTGCCCAGGAAAGAGGTCACCTGATATCACTCAAGGGGACACTGCAGTGAAATGGCTGAGTTTCTGCAGAAGAGCACCATGAGTTTGATTTACACCCAGGACTCCCTTGCCTACTTTCTGGAGAGTACATACACACAGGGAAAGTGATGTCTTGAATGGCTTGTCTTCTTTAAGGGCAATTTGGGGGATCAGAGATTTTCTTGATCAGAGAAAGGGGGCACTAGAAGGAGAGGAGGGGAGGGACCTGGGGGCCACCCCTCATCCCAGCTGAGAGAGGCAGGAGCCAAATCCCACTCGGGTCCCTGTCCCAGCAGCTTGAGTAAAAGATGAGAAAGAGGAGAAGGAACCAGGACAGAGATGGGAGCTCCTGTGAGCTAAATTTGGGAATATGCTCTCTGCAAGGGATCTTCCCAGCCAGCCACGGCCATGGTTCTGTATAGCAGAACTAATGAACCATTTACTCTTCTCCTACTCACCCCTATCCCACCATCTTCTGGTGACAGCCCTGTGTGGCCCCCAATTCCATGCCTTTCCTACATTATGAAAATAAAAATCTGGTAAGTCAAATCACCTTCTAGAGGAGCCACATGGGGGAAGGAACCCTAGGATGACCTGTCCATGCAAGGGAGAACCCTTTAAGTGAAGCGTGTTCAGCCTGACTGCTGCCCCCAAATTACCCAAGTCTGACCAAGGCAGTCCTCCTCCAAACAGAAGGGCAATTCGCTCCACCATGCCAGAATCATAAGTTACTCTGTGCCTAGCCTTCTGGGAAACACTCCCTTCTCAACATGGCAGAAACCTGGCCCATCCATGGCAGACTGACAACTTCCCCTGCCCTGTCCCTACCACCATATCCAATAGTTCCAGGTCTGGGCAAAGCCAGAGAGCTTTGAAGATGTGGAGAAGAAACTCTCTTTTTTTCCCCATGGATGGCATATTTACACATAGATATAGCCCAGGGTGTGATAAAAAGGTGGCTCCCAGGAAAAGCTCATCTACATCCCATGATGGGCTCACCAGTGTCCACCTAAGTCACCGTGGGTCCCTGTGCATCCCGGAGAATAGTTGCAGGGTGAGGAGGATGATAGTTGGAAGCCTTGGTGACATCTGAGTTGGCTGTGTGACATTCCCAGGGAGTGGCATGATGGAGCTCCCCAAGAGAAGGCAAGCAGAGGAAATGTGAGGAGGAAGGTCAAGGAGCCAGGGGCTTGAGGGGGTGGGAGGAGTCTGTCATCTCCTTGATGTTTCAGGCTGAGAGGAGAAGGCCCATCTCTTGTTCTCCCCTCTGCCTCTTGCACCTGACTCTCCTAGTCTCTGGCTCTGCCTTAACTCTGCCAACTCCTTTACTCTTCACAATGACTGAATGACATAGAGATGTTTATGTCCTTTGGAAAGATAAGGAAACAGAGCTCAGAGAAGTTTGGTAACACATGCAAGACCACGCTGCCTGGAAAGGACAGAGCTAGGAGGTTAACACAGGTTTCCTGGCCAAATGGCCAGCCAAGTGCTTCTTCTGTCGTGCACACCGCATCTGTAGTATACTGAGGGGGGCCTACCTCAGGGCTTCCTCCATACTTGCCTTGCCCCAGACTGCTGTTCAAGTTTCAGGCTTGTCACTTCATTTTGTATTGATAGCATACTGCTTAAGGTGAGGGTCTCCTTGAGAGCAATTAGGCAAGACTTCCAGAGGAAGAAGAAGAGGCCTAGATTAGCAAGTTCCTCTCCACGTTCTGAGAGAAGGGAGCCTTGTGTGTGTAGCTCCCAGGATGCTACAGAATCAATGGCCACAAACTCTTCTAAACCTCAATAATATAAAATGTGTGTTCCAGCTGTTTGAGGTACCATGGACCCTGAGTGTGGGCAGAAGAACAATGTCTTTAAAAGTATCAAACTATGACCAGTCCAAGATTGGAAGACCAATATGGTTAAGATGCAAATTCTCTCCAATTATGAATAATCTAAGAAGACTTTTAAAAAATATATAGAATTTGACAAGTCAGAACTAAAATATGTATAGAAATGCAAAAGATCTAAAATAGCCAAAATGATTTTGAAAAAGAACCGAACAGGAGGATCCATACTCCCCAATTTCAAGACTTGCTATAAAGCTATACTATACAAGACTACAGAATGCTGCATAGGGGTGGGCTTATATATCAATGAAGCAGAACAGAGAGTCAAGAATTAGATCCATACACTTATGCGCAATTTGTTCTCAACAGGGGTGACAAGGCAATTTGATGAATGAAAGGGAATTCTTTTTAACAAATTGTGTTGAAACATTTGGAACTCTATACAGAAAAGGAAAAAAAGTAATAAACCTTTATCCTGATTTCATGTCATAGTGAAAAATTAACTTAAAACAGATCAAAAGCCACCTATGTCTTTTAGAAAAAAACATGGGATAGAACTTTCACAACCTTGGGTCAGGTACATAGTCTCAGCACACAAAGAACATGAACTGTTAATGAATGGGTATGATAAATTAAACATAAGACTTTATCAAAATTTGAAACTTCTGCTCTTTGAAAATTACCACGAAGAAAAGAAAAGCAACAGATCAAAAGAATAATATTCACAATACATATATCTGACAAAGAACGTATATCCCAAATATTTAAAGAACTCTTACAACCCAATAAGATCACTCAATTTAAAAAATTGGCAAGAGCTTCCATAGACAGCTCACGAAAGGCAATATAGAAATGCCAGATAAGTACATGAAAAGATGCCCAACATCATTAATTCATCAGGGAATCATAAATTAAAACCACTATGAGCTATCATAACACACTATGTAGAATGGCTGATATAAAAAGACTGATAATACTAAGTATTGGTGAGAATCTAGATCAACGTTCTCACATACAATGCTGGTAGGAATGCAAAATGGTATAACTACTTTGGGAAATGTTTTGATAGTTTATTATAAAGATACACTTAGCACATGAGATACCATTTGAACACTTAAGTGTTTACCAAAGTAAAATAAAAACATATCTACACAAAGACTTGTAGATGGAGGCTTATAGTTGCTTTATTCATAATAGCTCCAAATATGTCACAATCACCAGGTGGATGAATAAACAGTGATATACTCATGTGATGGAGCTGTACTCAGCAATAAAAAAAAAATAATAATATTGTGATGAATTTGACAATATGGATGACTCTCAGCGTATTCTGCTATGTGAAATAAGCCAGACATGAAAGATTCTGTTTATACCAAATGCTAGAAAAGGCTGGCTAATAGCAGCAAGTAGATCAAGAGTTGACTATCCAAGAGTGGAGATTGACTGTGTAAAGGCACAAAGGAAATCTTTTGGGGTTTTAGAAATATCCTATATCATGATTGTAGTGGTAGATATAAAGATAGATACATTAGTGTGTATACGTTTTTACATAGGTATCAGAGTTGTATCACAAACTCATCAAAGTCAACTTGTAGAATGCATTTTATTGAATGTAAGTTATGACTTAATAAAGTGCTGTAAAAAAGGCAACATATATCAAATTTTCTCTCTTGTCCTGCACTTAGAGTCAAGGCCACCATTTCTACCTATACTACCGTGCATTTCTCACTGCTGTCCCCAAGTTCCCTGTCTTCCAGGCACCTGTGCTATCTGCCAGGAATGCTCTATGTTCAGCTCTGCATCCCTTGCTTTTTGAGTCCCAGCCCCAATAGTTCTTTCATTAGTCTTTACTTTTTCTGAGTAACCCTCCTTGTCTCCCCAGTTGAAATGTGATCCTTTGTTATCTATATTCATGACAACCTTTTCCTATTAAGCTGGTATCAGAATTTTCACATGTAAGTTAACATGGCATCTACTTTGTAAATGTTCTTCCTACCGTGGACTGTGAGATCAAACCAGGACCAAGTCTGCTGTGTCCATTATCAAATCCCTAGAATCTAGCAAAGTCCCCTCCACAGAGTCATGGCTCAGTAAGTATTTGGTAGATAGAAGGATGGATTAATCGAAACATCTGAATTAATCGAATCAATGAACCTCTGTAGTGGGGGCCATGTGCTGGGGAATGAAGCCCTCAACCATGGGTGTCATGTCCTGGCTCTCTCTGATGAATAGGCCAGACTGATTCAGTAGGAGTCCTAGCATTTAACCAGAGCCCCAGGGTAAGTAGGATGGTTACGAATTCATGAGATTCTGTAGGTGAGCATGCATACATACATTCCTAGAAATATGTGCAAATCCATAGAAGGGGATTTTGAGCCATGGTTTTTTTTTAAAAATGCAATATTCATTTATCAATATTTGTATTTTCTCACTCAACAGTTTCTTGTGGACATCCCTCCAAGTTTCTTGTGATGGCATAGCATTATGTCTTTCTTCTATATTAATAGGTGATAGGCTGTAGGGTATGATGTGGTCATCAGTACTATTCAATGATGCTTTTCATTTGCTTCCCTTCTAGGCATCTGGAAGGACTGCACTTCCCGACTCACCCTCAACTTAATGGGGTCAGGGGACTAGTCTTAGCCAGTGAGCCACAAGTTCAGGGTTGAAACACTTAGTCATTTGGTTCAGAACTCTTCTTTCTCTCTGGAAGAGCAACTAGAAATGCTTAACGTGGTGGTCGTTGCATCAATCTAGGCCCCAACTGTGTGAATCAGACTTTGCGTTCTGGTTTGAGCTTGACATAGAATATGAGCAATTGATCCATTCTTTTTGTTTTAAGCAACTGAAATTTTGGGCTTATTTATTCTATATCAACACACAGACTACCCTAACTGAAATACATTGTCATATTAGAATTTATTTAATCATTCCCTATTAAGAAACACTCACTTTGTCTTTAGTGTCTTTGTCACTAACAGAGCTCTAAGAAACATCTTATATATATCCTTACATGCTGATATGAGTATTAACAAACAGAGGAGGGGTACATAATAGGTTAAAATGGTTTATGTGATTTCATGGAGGATCTTGGTCCAGGATTATTAGTATAGAAGACCTTGGTGAGAGGAAGCAGGAACTAAGCAAAAAATAAATGAAACAAACAAACAAAAAAACTCCAAATAAACAAATAAATGTGAAAATCTCTGTATGGCACCATCACACTTAGGTGCTTCTCTAAAAGTATCACTCTCCATCTAGCTCTGCATAAACTGATTTATACCTATCTATATTTAAAATTTTAAAATCTTCAATTACTTAGTAATTTTAAAAAGCAAAGCCACCAGACCATTTCAGACACTAATGAAAATGCAAATGTTATTCTAATGATCAAATACTAGGGGATTATCAGGCAGTTATTTATACTTCTGCTCGGTCACATTAAGGGATTAGTAAACACGTGCTGATGGGAGGACAAAGGCGCAGCGCTCAGGGCAGCCTCACGTCTTTGTGGTGAAGGAAGGAGAGAAAGGGAGCAGGGAGAAGCAATCATGCCTTTTGGTGTCAGGTCCAAAGGGAGACTTCAGAGGGACAAGAAGTGGCAGGGAGGTACTGGGAAAGCAGATAAGGATGCTGACTTGGAAACAGGTGCGTGAACAGAGCTAGCAGAATGGAACTAGTAGGCAATGTATGCCTATGAGATCACCTGGTCCAGCATCATCTCATAAGAAGGAGCTATTTTCTTTTCAGATTATTTGCAATAACTAGCACAATGCCTGCTTGTCAGAGTAAGAACCCAGAAAGCATTTGACATGAGAAAGAGAGGGGTGGGGAAAGAGAAAAAGAGAGAGAGAGAGAAGGAAGACACTTGAGCTTATCAGTTGCAGAGCCAGGAGTAAAAACTCAGACGCAGGCTCATTTTAGCCCCAGTTTTTCTGCAAAAGACTGGCAGAAAGATAAGGGGGGGGGGAGAGAGAAAGGAAAGAAAAGAGAAGGAGGAAGGGAGGGAGATCTTTTTTTTTTTGTCTGTCTCTTTCCTCCCCCTCCCTCGCTCTTCTTTCTCCCTCTGCTTCTCCCCTAGACGCAGAGGAGTATTGGGTATGGGTGAAAACACCATAGTCCCATCTCAATTGTTCCAGGTTGCATGACAGAAAGGACTGTCCCAGCCCTGGATGAACCCTGCCCTGGATGCTCAGTGGTGGGAGCCCCTGGACTAGCTGTCCATGAGCACTGGCTCCTGTCAGTCATGCTGCCCATCAGCCCCCTCTGTCTTAGCATATCCCTTTCATAGGGCCCTGGAGATCAATCACTAGGGACCAGTGGGGTCAGACACAGTACCCCCATCCTCTCTAGGCTCAGGGGTATACCTGTAATTCCAAAAAAACTGACGGTGAACATGTTAGATGAGGATGTGATTTTATTTCCTGTAGGCTTTCTGCAGTCTCACATCCCATGGGTGTTTGTTTTACCCAGAGAGGGATTCTCAGTTTTGTAAGTGCCCAGAGCACTCTTTCTGCAGCTGACCATATCCTGAAGGTAATATCTCCCAGATGGGTTATGCTAACTCTCTACCAACTGTGGAGAGCTGGCCAAGGACTCAAAGGATGGTTAAATAGAAGATCTAATAAACTCATCTACCACAAGTGTTAGGGTTTGATAACCGCTTAATGTGTTATCTTTCCAAGCAGACTTGGATTATTACAGAGCACAGAGAAAATGAGTTGTTTTGCATCAGCTGATAAGGAAGTGGACTCTGGCTCCATTTTCCAAACATGAATGATGTGTTTGATGTAAATGGATCATGGAAACAGGTGGCTGAATATTAGATGGTTTGGGATGTATAAAGTTAAGAACTGAGTTCAGATTACATAACAAATGGGATGATTTTAACCAGAAATAATAGATTATGCAACTAAATGTGGCTCAGAGATTGAATAAATTTTATTAGATTATATAGCAAGAACTCCAGAATTGGATTAATTCAACACCTGGAAATGATTTCTCTTTCTGTAGATTGCACGGTGCTACAGCTATTCTGTGTAATGTGCAAACGTGGTTGTCATTAGGATCTCTCTTCTCATTCCCCATGCATCCTCTGTCAGCAGAGAGAAAAAACCTTACAGAAGCCCTTTGCATTAATCAACATGGATTTAGAATCATAATACCACCACAATTCCAATGGTCAAATGGAACAAAGGGTTATTTCTTATTTATTTAATAGTCTGGTTCAAGTTGACTGGGGTGGGGAGAATGCTCTGCTCCATGAGACATTCAGAGATCCAGGTCTCTGTCATTTACCATCCCCAGAATCCTCTAGGGCATCAGAATAGTCTGTTAAATCCTCTACGTCTATCTGCTCAGTGGATGGGAGAGAAGATGGTGAAGGCCAGAAGGTCCTCTCTCTTCATGAAAACTGGTCATATGACCTCACCCATATTCAAAGGGCTGGGGGATGTCATCTCCCTCTGTGCCCTGGAAGCAGCACAGAAAGAAGGTTGATATTGATGAGAACCACCAATTCTTGCCACACCCTCATCAGACATCTTTTTAGGTCCTATTGGTCAGGAGTGGGTCACATGCTTGTAAATAAATAAGTAGCTATCAAGGGGGAGAAAAATAATCAGATTGTCTTATGGAGTGCACAGACCCTAAGATAATCCCCTCCCCTTAGTATGAATGGGAGTGCGTGGTTTGTTCTAACCAACAGAAGATGGTGAAGTGTGTGATGTCCCACCTACGACTATGTTTTGTTATATGATAAAGGTGATGAAATGTCACTTATTTTTTATCAAGTCAACTACATATAGATTATGAATACATTCATGCATATGTGGGGTACAATATGCTGATTTTTTTTAATACAATCTGTGATAACCTTATGTGACATCATATAAGACTCTCTCTTTGTAGGAATTCTTCTTGTTGTTTGATGAAGTGAGCTACCACACTGAGAATGCCGTATGGTAGAGTTCCATGAGCAGCCTGTGGGAGTTGGGGCAGCCTCACGTCAACAGCCAGCAAGGCTCTATATTCTACTACAGTGGCAAAGAAATGAATTCTGCCAACAATCTGAGGGAGCTTGGAAGCAGATTCTTCTCCAGTCAAGCTCTCAGATGAGAATGCAGCCTCGACGGGTCTTAGGTCCAGCCTGGTGTGACCCAGAATAGAGGACTTAGCTATTCTGTGTCTGGACTTCTGACCCAGATAAATTATGGCATCATGTTATTTTAAGCTATACTTAAAAAGCTGTACTTTTTGGTTCAACAATAAAACAATAATAGAGCTTAGATAAATCATGATTAGCCACTGAAAGTATATAGATGGTAACTCACCTCAGCAGAGAATGAACATCTAACTAACATCAGGCTCTTCCCAGGGGGACTACAGGAGATTATGGGATACCCGGCTATGGGGACACTACACACAGTTTCTGCCATAACTGCATTCTACAAATAAAGAGTTAGGCTATTTGATAGCGAAGCCTATGTTATAGTAGTCTCTGGAATAAACATACAAATGGTGGCTCTTACATTCAGCATTTTAGGGTTTTAACAGAAGTAGAGATAAGTTGTCTATAAAATGAAAATGAGTACTGTAAAGTTTTAAATAGGGTAGTACAGAAGACATTAGCATTCACTAGGTTCCCGACTTCTTTGAAAATCCTATGAAATTCTGAACACCCTCTCCTCAGGAGAAGATGTCAGTGAATACCTGAACATACAATCTTGCATATAATTTTTGGAGGTTAAGGGACCACCTGGCCCATCCAGAGGCCCCCTAAGTCAGGAACATACTATGTGGGACTTGGGGACCTGGACGACTGGGTCACGTTTTATAGGTCTGAGACAGTGACATCCACTGATAGAGTTGTACTGAGTAAGCAAGTGTTCTTGGGAGACCTCAGCTTGTCTTTACATGATAGAAAAATATTCCTATGTGGGATCCAGGGCTCACTTAAATTAGTAGAGCCTGGAAAGAGTAGAGAGCACTGCTGATGGGCAGGGATGGAGACAGATCCTTCTGGATTAGCTTGAGGCATGCGGCAGCTTGGGATACAAAAAAGCCAGGGCTCTAGAGTGAAGGCACATGATAGCTCCAGAAAGGAGAATATGAGAAAGCAGAGATGGGAGGAGTGGGAGGTGCACCTCTGAATGGGTGATGGTGCTGCCACCTCCTCCTGCCCTGTCATAGAGAAGCTGAGTTTCTAAGGCAGTAGTTCTCAAGCTGTGGGTCACGACCCACAGGAACTGTATTAAAGGGCTGCAGCATTAGGAAGGTTGAGAACCACTGTTCTAAGGGATCTGACTTCTTTCTGAGAATTGTTCAACTCAATAATAACTCTCACCAAATTAACATGAGCATTTTCCAGATCATAGAGATAACTGACTTACAACCAACTGCTGATTCCATTCTCCTATCTGCCTTTGTGTTGTGATTGTGTCAGTAATGATGAACGCTGCAGTAACTGACTGGTCTAGTGATTAAAGAACAGAGGGGCAATTGCAGTGTAAATGGCGCCCTTCTGCCTAGTGAAAACCAAATGACTCCGTGGATGTTGGTGTGTCATAGGAGAATTGAATTGTCACCTGGTACACCGAGACAGAGGCTGGCCAACCTGCCAGGACCTATTGGATGTGTTCCTGTCCTGGGCAGGTGACTCAGAACAAAGTAATAAGTATGGACTATAACACCAAATTCATTTCATTGATGTGAATTGCCTACATTCTACAGTTTTCATTGTTTTTAATCTGCAAATTTGGTTTGGTTTTCTGGTGGCCACAAGAGCTGCTCATAGACAGCCAGTTCTTCTCTCTTTCTGGACATAGAGCAAAATGGCACTTTGGGCCCCGTTTCTGTTGAGTAGGACACATGATTAGTTCTGGCTCGTGAGTCAGAGTAGGAGCGTTTAACTGCAGTGTGAATCCTCCCAGGGCCGTCTTTACCTCCAGTTACATGTGAGACCCAGGTGAGCCTCTCCCAGTGTGCTGCTCCGGCCGTGTCCCGGAGTCTCTGCAGACCACCCTGGGTTGGCTGCACCCTTCTGCTAAATACTTCCCAAATGCTGGTGACTGTTCTCCTACCTCATTACTAGCAAGGGTGACTACTCATTACTAGCCCTCAGTAATGTTAGGGCTAGTAATAACTGTCACTTATCAGTTTCCCTAACCCACACCCAGGCTTTGTAAATAGTACAAATTGATAAAAGAAAAAGTGCCCCCCAGCCCTCAGGTCAGATGTACTGTTTACTCTTTGCCCACCCTTGACAGGTACAGTATTGGCGGCTGCTGGATCAGATCAGCCACTTATTGCTCTTTGATGTCACATAGTATGAGAAAAAATAAATGTCTGTAGTCACTAAGATTTGAGGATTTTTGTTTTTATAGCCTATCCTGACAGATACAGATGCTATGTTTATTTAAGAGACCAAGTATAATAATTTAACATCAGCTTTAAGTTTTAAAAACTTATGTCTTACCGTTATTTAAAGTTCTCACTGGATGGGATCCATGGGGAATTTTGTTCCCTTAAAAGGAGGTTGCATGAGAAATATTGGTAGGGGGTGAGGCCGTTGAAGTCAGCAGCCCCGAGCCGTTGTGCTGGTGCTGCAGTTTACTCCAGACGATGCTTTTACAGATGATGCATTTATAAAGGTAATAGCTCTAACTCATGGGTGAGTTGCACGGTTCAGATAATGCATCTGAAATGTTAGCAGATGGTCTGGCATCTAGTACAAATGATGGCTAAGACCAACTTGTCAATGATGGCTACAATTAAATTGTAAGTACCAGTATCCTAAGGATTAGAGCTGGGAGAGAAATGTGTGGGATAGCTGGGCAGGGTTGAGGGGAAAGAAGGAATCATCCAGGCAAAGAAGGGATTGAGAGCAGAACGGGTGGTCAGGACAAGGAGGTAGGGGCTGGGGGCAGCCTTTGGGGAAATGAGATGTCTGTCATTAGCCCTGGTGGAAGGAGGAGTCAGGCCATGCCCACTGCTGACGGCTGAGGCATTAAACTTGAGGCTATTGGAGGATCTGTGTGAAGGTAGGGGTGTGGGGTATAGAGGTGAGACAAGACTCACCATGTTTGACCTTCATCTGATATCCCTATTGCAAGACACCCCAAAAAGCAGCACAGCAATTACCCCTAAAGTGAGCCATCCAGGGCCCTGCATGGCACCTGCTTTTAATAAAAGATGAGAAAGCAACGTAGCTCAAAGGTAAACCTCAGTGGGTACTTTCAGGCCCTTGGTCCAAGTTTTGGAATCGTTGCACCTGCCAGATGGGGAGAGGGGCAGCTTAAGTCCCACCTCTCAGTGACGAGCCAGTGCTCACTGGCCTAGTCTTTCTCTTTGACTCTTCTTCCCTCCCAGGTAGGCTGAGCTTCAAGCTGGTCATTGCCTCAGCCTGAGCAGGTTGGACGGATGGGACGGCACTGCCAGGTTAGCCCTCCATACAATCTCTACATGCCCCTAGTGTCAGTGGCACTAATAAAGCTGGATCCATTGCCATGGCCTGAGGAAAATCCCAGCTCCGCACAGCCATTCTTTTAGTAATGATGATGCTGATAGTAATAATAATTTTATGGCATTTGTCCCCAGCATAAGCTGCAAACAGGAAACAGTGTATTCAATCAGGAGATGTGTCCCCCCTCACACTCATTGACAGAGCTCACAGTTAACCTTCTTAATAATGCTGTAAGATAATTGTCATTTCCCCCATTCTCAGGCAGAACAACTGAGCCCCGGAGAGATGAAAGAGATTGTTCAGATCATGAGAGTGTGACCAAGTATTACTTCCAGACATCCACCAAGGTCCCATAGGAGCAGGGCTAGGGGAGTGTCAGGAAAGGAAGCGCAGAACCTGGGGAGCCTGGCTGGGCCTGGGCAGGGGTCCACTTGCAGGGGCCAGCAGAGGTTAGGGGCCTAAGGCCAAGAAGCTGTGACCAGGAAAGCAGATTCAGAAGGGCTGACCGAAGTTGGTGGCGCAGAGAGCACACAATAAGGCCTGATGAGAAAGGAAGGTGAGTTTGAAAAGCTAAATCAAAGAAGCCAGACAGACGCAGACACTAAGGAGTTCCAAGATCCAAGACTGTCAGAGGTCCCTGCGGAGTTCCAGGCAGAATCCCCTGGAAGCCACTGCTAAGACTCCGCCAAAGCACATGACATCACTGGACATTTGGATTCCAATCCAGGCCGGTCCCATACCCCAAGATTCTTTTCCTGAGGTTCACATGCACACAAAACTTTGTGTGTTTGCAGATATGTGCTGTTTTCAGGCGGTGGTTCAAAGCTTTTACCAAATCCTCAAATGGATCTTCGCTTTCTCTCATCTAAGCAACTAAGCTGCCTTCACCAGATCCGTACGTTGGGCCCCCTTAATTCTGAGATTTGATGTCCCGCCTAATCTCTCTAGTTCTGGAAGATTCTTCATGAGCCACTCCCCTAGCCTATCCCCAAAGAACTGATTAATTGATAAGAACCTCTTTGATGTCCAAACCAGTATTAGACACCACAATATACTCTTAAGACATAGTATATAAGGGTTCTCAAAGCCCTTAAGATCTGGGATTGGGGGTAAGATATGCACAGAAATCAATCAGATGCAGAGAAGGTGCCAGTCTGAATAGAAGGGGTGAGTAAAGTGTGGGCAGCCATGTGCACTGGCTGTGGTGAGCTAGAAAGACCCATGGCCTTGGTCTCAAACCATCTGGGTTTTAGTCCTCAATACTACCTGCTGACCTTCCAGGGAATGACTAATGTCTCTCATTTGCAAAAATAGGGATGATAGTATTCATTTTGTAGGTGTTGTAACTGTCATAGTGATGATTGGACTTCCAGAATCTGAACACCATAGGTATTTATTTAGGAACTATATATTGTCTGGTTTTGCAGATCAATGAATAACTTCTAAAATGAATCACACTTTATGCATTCTTCGTCACTCAGAAGAATACTGGAATGGTCCTTTACGTTAATAGATGGAGTTCTGGTTAATCCATTTTTACTGATGGGACATTGCCACACTTTATATCTTCATCAGTAAACAGGTTTTCTTGCCCCAAATCTTTGCTATTAGAAATATTTCTCTTATAAACATACTTGCAGATGTGTAAGAGTTTCTCCAGAAGTAGAAGATATGACTGGTAGGAATTTGCAGAATTATATTTTATGCTTTGTCAGAAAACTACAATTTTTAAGCACTTGTACTAATTTACACTCTTCTATGAAAATTCCCATTGCTGTGCTGATACTTAATATTGTCAGACTCAAAAGTTTTCTGTGCAGTTTTGACAGCACTAGAGGGTGGATGGTTTTGATTTGCATTTCTCTGATGACTACTGTGATTAAATATTTTTATCATAATTACCCTGGCTTGTACAGTATTTTTTATGCCAAATGCCTTGCCATGTCTTTGCCCAACTTTCTATTTCTACTCTTTTTAGTCTTTTTCTTATGGATTGATAACAGTTCTTTATATATTCTGCACACTAACCCTTTGTCAGTTTATGTGGCAAATATCTTCTCAGAATTTGGGGACTTTTCTTCCTAATTTCTTTATAGTCTCTTTGATGAATGCCTGCATTTCCTGAAATGAATTACTATTTAAGGCAAGGCTAAGAAGGGCCAAGTTACTGGCTACTATAACAGATTTTAATCATAACTGAGAACGTCAAGGATGGTGGAGTGGGCTGAATACATATGACTGTCTTGAAGGTTTACTGAAAGAAAATGACAAACTCAGTCCTTCAAATTCTCATTCAAGGTAATGTCAGGAAACCAGATATTTTTATAATTTCACTAAAATATTATCGTATCTACTATATTTCTCTAACCAATAGACCTAAAAATCAGTTGTAAAATGTGATCTTGTAGATTACAGAATATGTTAAGTTGTGGGCACTGGGAGAGAAAGAAAGGGACTTGAGAATTAGAATGGGGACATTTTGGTCAAACTGGATAAACTTAAGTACAATGTTGTTACCTCTCTAAAAAATTACATTTGCCAGCCGAAGCAACCCACCTCCTTCTACCCAAAACACTACGTATCTTTTCCTAAAGACCTTGCCCGAAGCAGGTACCTTGCATAGGAGTATCAATTTCCCTCCAGACCCACTTTCTCTACTCCCCCTCACCTATAGGACTCAGGTAGAAGGTACACATTGTTGTTATACCTAGTGAAGGAATTGCAAGACTAGGCTAATTAATATCAGGGAAAAAGCCAAAGGAATGTGTATGACAATAGATTCTAGGAATGCTAGATCAGAGAGAAAGAAACACAACATAAAATTGGGTCAAAGCTAATGGAAGAAAAAGTATCCAATGTACTCAACCCTACTATGAAACTAATTTATAGCTTGCATATGAAGGCTATAACCCAATTATAGCACAAGAATATGGGGAAAGAGGAAAGGGAGGGGCAGGGGGAGGGGAGGATGGGTAGAGGGAGGGCGATTGGTTGGATCACAGCTATGGTGCATCTTACAAGGGTACAGGTGAAACTTACTAAATTCAGAATATAAAGGCTGTAACACAATAACTAAGAAAATGTCATGAAAGCTTGTTTGATGAAAATATTTCAGATTGTATATGAAACCAGCACATTATACCCCACGATTGCACTATTGTAAACAGCTATGATTTAATAAAAAAAAAAAAAAAGCTACTGATATGAGGGATTTAATGAGATTCTAGGTTTGGTGTGTTATCTAGAAAGCTGGAAATTGGCCTAACAATGTTCTTGGTGAGCTGATGGTAAGTTGAAGTCTGTGGAAATACAGTAAATGATGAAGCTGAAATTTCTTCGGTAGAATATACAGGAAGAAATCCAACATCTGGAAAGACATAGACATAGTGGGGTGGATTGATCACATGTGCCACCCAACATCATCACTCTAATAACTCCTTTCAGGGCTCAGAGGACATTTCCTTGCTCAAAAACCAAACAAAGAAAAACCAAAAAGCAACGAAATAAAGCAAAGAAACACTGACAAATAGATGGCGTCCCAAAAATTTCTCTTAAAGTCACCATAGATAGGGAACATGGGAAATTATAGCTAAATGTGCTTTAATTAACAAAATACACATGGCAAAATTTTACAAAGTGGTGGCCAACATGTAGAGACTATTACATAAGTACTTTGTAAAATTTTATTTTTTTAATTTTTTTGTGTGTAGTATCTATTTTTAGTTTAATATCACATACATTTCTCTTTTTTTATTAAGTCATTTGTACATATATCATACATACATTTATGCCATTATGGGATTTGAGGTGTTGATTATTTGTACAAATTGGAGTGCTTACATGCTACTAATCAAGAAGTACTTTTTAAAATTTTATAACACACCTCCTGGGTGAAGGGCTTAACTACAGGACTTTACCTGACCAATGCAAACAACATAAGCTAATCATTTATACCTTTTATTAATCTGAATTTTTTTAGAAAAGAGAGAGGACTTATATTACCTAGCCTAGAAACAAAATTCCTTATCATCATACCCCCAGCACTCAGTGTATTTGATGATGTGCTTTAAGTAGGTATGTGCATATGTTTTCCATTTTACTAGTTGCTAAGTTCCTGCTACAGGTCAGGGACTGTCTCATTTATTTTTGCAGGAGTTCGGTTCAACAAACGGATAACAAATGCACACTCTGTGCTAGGAACCATGCTGAGTGCCAGGGAGCAAGCCTGGAGTTCTTGCATTTAAATGTTTTTCATAAAGATGAGCTCACAGCCAGTACCCTCCATTCTAGCTGGAACTGTTTGCACAGGGGACTGAAATATCATGTTCACTCCATATCTTTTTCCGATGCTATTTTCTCTACTTGGAATACCTTCTTCTCTACCCTTTCTCAGCCCATTCTCACCTTCATGAATCTTAATCTCTATTGAGTAAAAGAGAAGCTGCCTCCCTCCCCCATTGCCTTTGAACGTAGTATGCGCTTATGCTGATCAATGTAAAATGACTACTTATTTCTTTATGTGGTTTCATATTGTCACCTTCCCTCTCTCCAATCCCCCATTAGATTTCAATGATGAAATCCCTGAAG
The DNA here is from genome assembly GCA_963573935.1 of Arctocebus calabarensis. NCBI lineage: Eukaryota > Metazoa > Chordata > Mammalia > Primates > Lorisidae > Arctocebus > Arctocebus calabarensis. The sequence continues at coordinate 20,983 of CAUYON010172764.1, forward strand.
ATGATGCTGAATCTTATACCTCCCTTGTTCCTCCATGGCTCATTGAACAAGTGCTGGCTACATGCGGAGCGCTCAATACATATTGAATAATTCAAGAGGAACTCGATAGATAACGATTATTTAATTGATTAGCTCCATCAATAAATCTTCCTTTGAATAGAGGAAGAGCCATTGAAGACACTCAAAAGGAAATCTAGGTCACTGTGCCCCTGGACAGGGGAAAGTTCAATGAATTTAAGGTCTAGGATGAGGGAAAGCTAGAGAGACGGCCTGCAGGGCAAATGATTTAACCTCTTTGAGTCCCAGGGGCTTCATCTGTAAAATGGGAAAACAGTGGCATCTACCTCTGTGGTCACCGTGAGGACAAATTAGGAAGATGTGCAGAGTAGCATTTAGCACACTGTCTGGTCTATTGTAAATGCTCAATAAGTGTCAATTGCCAGTAGCTACTGACTGATTTAAGGAGTGAATTAGAAGAAACACCCTGGCGGTGTCTGTGGCTCAAAGGAATAGAGCACCAGCCCCATATGCTGGAGGTGCTAGGTTCAAACCCAGCCCTGTCCAAAAAACTGCAAAAAAAAAGAAAGAAAGAAAGAAAAGAAACACCCTAAGAAAACTTTTATTCTTCAGCCATAATACCCACCCACATTCATGTTTTACAAACATGAATTTTATACCATTTGATTCTCTGAATATTCTTGTGATGGTGTCAAGAATGAAAATAACTTGTACAAGTGAGTGGATGGTAGCGTTCTCTGGAGACTGTAGTTAACTCCTACTCCATGTTATCATCCTTAATCCATGCCTGTGTCACGAGAAGGGCCAGGGAAGAAATAATGGGCATTCATTTCTGCATCTCCTTATTCGATAAACATGTCTTAAGAGCATACTAGGTCCCAGGCATTCAGCTGGACACCAGGATCACAGTTGTCAATTTGGAGGCAAGGTTCCTGCTCAAAGATGCAGCCAAAGAGTGTCACAAGCCTCATGATGTACATCACTGAAGGAGGCTCAGGATCCATGGGAGTCCTTTGCTCAGTCTGCTGGGGAAGGGCTGGCAGTAAAGTCTTCCTCAAGGAAGTGGCATTGGGATCAGATGAAGTAGATGAGATGGGGATGACATTGACTCCTCCCAGCAGCTGCCACTTGGGTGGAAGATGGAAAATACAGGGTGTCCATGGCTGTATTCAGACCAGTCCCCGGGGACTGAGCTGCAGGAATGGACATCCCTCTGTGCCTCCTGTGTGGCAGAAGCAGATGTCAATAGCCCGAAGTGTGCCTTGGCTCAGAGTCTCTGAGTCCCTTTTCTTTCTTTACTGAATCACCTAGCTACCTCCTAGTAAACAGCAAAAGAAAGCTGTGGTCTCCCCACTTGATGTGTAAAAAGGGAGGGAAAAAGAGAAAGTGACTTCCTCAGTCTTTTACTTGGGAGGGAGTGTCGTCATGAAAACAACCTCCCAACACTCTCACCCCAATTGCTTGGGCTAGAAGGAAGTGAAGGCCAGCGCTGGGGACATTGTCTGGGGAGGCCATGAAAGGTGGTTTCCCACTAGGCTTCTTCCTCCAGAACTTAGCCCTTGTGGCCCTATCTCTCCACCCTGCCCCCAGCCCACATCCATCTTTCCATGGTACCCACCTACTGTTAGCCCTCTAAACCAGACTGAAAGAGAAACGTGGAAGAGCCACCTACCTACTGTATATCTCAATAATCTTCCCAACAATCCCAAAGCCATTCATTCATTCATTCAACAAATGTGTATCAAGAACCGGTTACATACCAGGTGTAAGCTTTATTATGCTGTTGCTATTTTATGAATGAAAACCTGAAGCCTCAAAAAGATTGAGTGACCTATCTCAGGTCACACATTAAGCAAATGATAAAGACAATGAGTAAATGACAGGGTTCCGGTCAGCTGACCTGACTTTAAGCCAAATACTTTTTTCACTACAATGGAAGATACTTTCCAACTCAGTGGTCTTTTGGTTATTCCATTTGGAATTTTATGGACAGAAAGAATGAATCCTGGTTATGGGAAGCAAACAATGGCTATAAGCTTACCTCAAAGAATTCATTAGCAAATTACATTCTTTGCCTGCCCAACCTCTTATGAATCAAAAATTAAAAAACAAAAAATGTGAAGTTAAGCCCTTTGTCTTTTCCTCAATGCCTATTCCTATCACCCTTTCCGAGAATGCCCCGTATACACAAAGAGATAATCAGCAACAACAACAAAAAAATAGTTTAAAATGCTGCCCAGTCCATGGATGAGAATTGTAACTTCTCTGCAAGGTGGCGGGGGGCTGGAGGACTAGAGGATGCTTGCTGTGGGGTCCCCAGTGGAGGTTTGTTTTCATGAAGCCAGTTCTAATGGGAAGCAGCTGTTCAGTCTTAGCATCATTGAAATTTGGGGGGGAGGAGGGTAACACATAGCCCATAAACCACATTGTTTTAGAAGAGAAAGAAGATGAAAATCTTAAACAGCATATCCTAGTGTTGCAAAGTCGGTCAGAAGAACTGATTTGAGGAGGTCAAAAATAACAACAGTGTCACATTCACTTTCTGCTTCTCCAACACCCTTTGTGTGTGTGTGTGAAACTGTTAGAGGCACCAGGCAGAGCTGTGATGGAATGATAGTTAAGGTCGCTCAGATACTCTGTCCCACATGGGAGCATGGTTCCGAGTTTAAGTCTTACTGCTGCCACCTTCTGATTGAGTGTCTTTGGGCAAATTGTACTCTGAGTCACAGTTTTCCAACTGCAGGATGAGAGTGATAATAGAGGCTTTCGGCATCATCGTGAGAACCCAATAAAATCGTCTGTGCATGAGATGGGAGAAGCTGGCACTACAGAGCCAGGACGGATATGCAGTGAAAGAGCCTCTGCTCAGGGAATGCCTCTGCGTACCCAGCTACGGGGCCATCAGAAACTCCCCACACCCCTCCAGCCTCATCAGCTTCACTTTTCAGATGAGGAAAGTAAGAACCTTGTGTTTTGTTGGAATCAAAGGAGAAAACAAGTAAAAGTTACAATGATGCTCAACCGTAAAATTGTATTCAGATGAAAAGACTCATCACTGCCTTTCTCCTAAACAGAGCATTGTGCACCTGTGAATTCCAATAATCAAGGTGTTCGTAGGCTCTATGCCTGCTCCACCGGAGCTGGTGCTGGGGCTTCCCAGAGAATAGAAGGTGGGGTTCTCCCAACTGGAGAATAGCAGCACCAAGGTAACTGGGAAACAGGATGTGAGGGCTGCTATAGACTGTGCTGTCTCAGTGACACGTTGGGGCAAGGAGAAGCTGCAGAGTGTGGGGAGGGCCTATGGGCAAGATCAGCCAGGGAGCCCAGGGTGGAGCTGAGGTTGCACAATTCCTAAAGGTTGGTGTCCCAGCCTGAATGGCTCCAGAGGCTGACATGGACTGGGGGAAAGGCATTGGCTTAGGAGATGCTCTCAGCAGGCACAGGGAAGTCATGGGAATGGGACTCATGCCTGGAAGCAAGGTTAATAAAGGACCACTGTGAGCAACTGGGCTCAGGCCCGCACGGGGATGGGAGGCTGGGGTGTGTCTCCACTAACCCTGGAGCCCAGAAAAATTGGCCTTTCTTCCTACCACTAACTTTCTGGCATTCTCTTACTGGTGAAAGTTCTCAGGCTGAGAGACACAGAGCACTGAGAACTGTCGGCAGGCAGGTTGCGGGGGGTATAGATGTGTACATGACAGCACACACTAGCTTCATCAGAGAGGCGCCAAGGGCACTTCAGGGCAGGGGGCAGCACGAGAAAGGGAAACGAAGAGTAATCACTCTTAGATGGGACCCATGGTCACTGTCCAGAATCCCCAAACGATGACATGTAATCTGAACGACAATGTGTTCTTGGGGGTCAGGAGTTCTGGCGATTAACTCTGGCTGATGACCAGTGCCAACTAATCCACTGGGCACAGTCGGCACAGTCTTTGGGAGCCCTGACACAGAGAAAGAGAGAGAGAGCAGAGATTTTCACTCCTCAAATGACACGGTCAAAAATTCCATCTTATGTTCATTGAATGAAATTTAACCCATTACTTGTTGGTTAAAGAAAGGGAGGAAGGAGGAAAGGAAGAGACGGGGAGGGTCTCAGAAGGGAAGTAGTGATGGGGGTAACTCAGAAAGAAAGGAGAGAGACTAAAAGATCTGGAACAGAATGGATTTTGAGATCTCTGTTCCTCTGAGCCTCACATTAGAACGGACAGAGTGAACTTTGAGGTCACTACCTTCCCATCCAGCCAGGGCACAGCAACAGGACAGCTATTTTCTCTACCAAAAATGCCTCTGCAGTGAAGCGCTGTGATTTCACCAGCCCCTCTTGCCACTTGGGAGAGTTTCCCTCTTTTATTCCTGGAGAGCTTACTGGTCACTGAATGAGTCAGGCTCACACTAGCAAGACTGTCATTATCAGCATCAGTAGTGTCTTTGTTCCTCTGCTGTGCCCTACCTTTGCTGGTAGAAAATGGGCTTTCTGTGACTTTAATTGGCCACCCTCACTAATTAGCTCAGAAAGGGAGTTACAGAGCTCACTTAACGAAGGCACAAGTGGAGGCCAAGTTTGAATGATTTGCCCAGGGCCACCCAGCTCCAGGGTCGTGAAGACGGTCTTACACTTCCTGAGTTTACCATGCTTTCTCCAGCCTCCTTACATCCTTCCCAGGGAGGATTCGTCTCTACATTATTACTTTCAGGTTTTAACTCACTCATCACACTGGCAGAAATTACACTTCCCTGAATTACAAGCCTGGGCGTCTGAGCATCAAAGCAAAGGGAAGTTAGGGAGGCGGCTGTGGGTCTTTGAGCTGTGTGCAGGGCTGGGCTGGACTGAACAGGTGGACTAAGCTCAGCTGCCAAATTCCACTTCAAGAATGGCAGGCCCACGGGGAATTTCTGTAGAATTAGATGTATTGCTGGACGTGAATAATTAAGGATTCTGATGTGGTCAGGCAAATTAATGTCCCTCTGAAAGCTCCAGATCAATGTTGGAAGGGGGGAGAAAAAATAAAAGACATGCATAATTTAAAAAAAACCATCAGAAACTTTGCTTGACATGATGACATGACTGATTTTTTTATGCTCTTCTCAAATATACTCTATAAATGTTATTAATTTAGTATCGTTAATAGCTCATCCTTCAAATGTCAGGCAAAAGCCAAACCCCAAAAAATAGATCTGCTAATGGCTGGAAAAAGTCCGAGGAGGAGACGTGGAAAGTTCTGGGAGCAGGAGGACCTTGGCTGCTTCCAGCTTGCAGAGAACACCCAGCCAAGCTCTCCGTTGCTGTGAATTCTCTCTCTTGGGCCACTTTGTTTGTGGTTCACAAAGGCGGCCAGATCTGGCCCATTCGCTAGGCATCTGCTGCCTTGGCCTGATGCGTGCTGAAGTGGCCAGGATCCAGTGTGGGAGAATGTTAGGGGTGCTCCAATAGGTCTGCCCTCAAAAACAAAGACCTCCTGTTGGTGTCTGATATCCAAACGTCCACAGTCAGGTTTTATAGGCTGTTGGGTTAAGCATTGCTCTCTCTCAGCCAGGTCACTTTGAAAATGCAGGTACCTCTGCACCAGACAATGTCCTGATAGTATTAGCAACAGATATTTACAGAGTGATGACTATGTGCCAGCCACTATAATAAGTGCTTTGTGTGTGTTTTCTCATTTAATCCTGCAGCAACCAAGAATATTATTCATTCTGACTTTATGTCTAGAAAAACAGAGATTCAGAGATACTAAATAACTCACCTGAGCTCACACAGCTAAGAAGTGCTGGAGCTGGGTCTCAAACCATGTCTGACACCAGCACCTGCGTCTGATTCACTATTTCATGTATCAATCAGGTGAGGCTGGATGTTTTGCAAAAAAGAAAGCACCCAGTTCTTCCCAAGAGAAGGGAAGCTGAAGGGGTGATGGTGTGTGGCAATAAAGAAGGAGTTATTGGACAGAGGTGCAAGAAGCTGTCCCTGCTCACATGTCACCCCCTGGGCCCTGTGGTGGGATGGAGCCTACCCTTTCTCTGCCCAGAGGGCTCCATTTGCTACCACCAGCTGCTCAGAAAGCTGAGCTCGTGGGTAACTGTTGGTACAAAAGATTGGAAGCTTAGGTTCTCTGAAGACCAAACGAGACCAAAAAGTCCTAAGGAAAAGTCCTAACCTTTGAACGTAGAGTACACGTGTTCATTCTAAGAGCCAAGGTGGCACATGACGGGGACAGAATCCTCGAGGGACAGCATAGGAACTAGAGCTAGCATGACATCAGAAACCTGGCATTAAGGGGGTGATATTGGACAAGTGCTCTCTCTCTAAACCTCATTTTTTTTTATCACAAAATAAGAATATGGTCCTGAAGACCTCTGCCAAACCTGAGTTCCTGTGACCTGGCTTTTTCCTTAGAAGGACGAGTGGACCTCCACCCTGACCAGGAGCCTGGACCCCAGACTGAAGAAGTGCCCAAGAGAAGGCAGGGTAGGAAGACAGGGTCCTGGTCATCAGGTAGTGACCTGCTGGCATGGTGTGACATCCACAAGTTTCTTTCTTTCTTTCTTTCTTTTCTTTGGTTCAGCAGCTCAAGTTTTATTCTTTTTTTTTTTATTAAATCATAATTGTGTACATTGGTGCAATCATGGGGCACAATGTGCTGACTTTATATACAATCTGAAATATTTTCATTGAACTATTTAACATAGCATCCAGCAGTTTCTAAAAGAACCTCACAGCACTATGTCCTCCTGGGAGCGAACTCCAAGTTGGTCCTTAAGAGAAGCAATGGCTAATCCTACACTGAGCCAAAATACAGATTTAATTTATCTGCTCAACTCAATTGCTCAGGAAAAACAAATCCGGAGTCATTTGACTGATATAATGAGTCTTCAAAACAAATGAGCAAGGGGTGCTGCCATGTAGACACAGGCTGAGCCAGCGGAGGACAGTTTGTTCAGCTGTCTGTGAAGGCGGCTGGATGCCCCCAGAAATCTCAGCGTGCACGCATGTGTAGGCACACACAGAGACACACAAGGTCTCTTACTATTAAATTAACCAAGTTAGATCTCAGTGGTGGGAAATCTGCATTTGAATATTAAACCAGTAACTAATAGGCAAGATGCTCAGTTCACTTTCCTTTTATTGGGTTTGCCATAGCTACGGAACAGACAGGGATATCCTTACTCCCAGTTAGCACGCTCCCCACTCTCCACCCCTCCCTGCCTGCCTCCTGAGAATGAATATGTTCCTATCTCATTTCCAGCCTATTATTAGAGCGTTGAAGCTAGAGTCACGTACAGTCTCTTTATATTCACTGGAAAATTAAATTACAAAAGTTTTCCTACGTTGCAATTTCTGTTCTGCTTGAAGCCTATTGTTTTTTTTTTTTTTTTCGACAAATATCACAATCTCTGGGACTTAATGAATTCATGAGCATTAATTCCTAAGGGGAATAGCATGCATAGTATATCGAAAAATAAAGAAGCTCTGCCTAATGTCAAAATGTTTTACTTTCTCCCACCCAAACCTTACATATACTTGGAAAATTCTTGCGAATGCCAGGCAGCTGATGTCTGCGGGCAGCTGTCAATACTGCCTGGCATAGTGAGAGGCCAGCAGAAAGCCATGCCTTCTGAATGTATCAGTTGACGGAAGCTGTAGGATCTAGATTTTTTTATGCCCTCCATTATTTTAGGGCAAATTGGTGCCCAGCTGCAGCTCCTATCCTGGCTTTTCCCCATGTCCTGAAAGCGAGAGCCACGACCTCCGTCCATAGCATACTTTTTGCAGCCTAATCACAAACTTCCAGCCAACTGATCTATTTCATTTGTATTTCATAATTTTTTGCTTAAAATCAAACATTTTAAGGTAGTTGGAGACGTCATTTTTTAAAAAAAAATCTAGATTTGGGGGCAGCGCCCATGGCTCATCGATTAGGGCACAGGCCCCATATACTGAAGGTGGCGAGTTCAAACCCGGCCTCAGCTGAACTGCAAAACAGAAAAATAGCTGGGTGTTGTGGTGGGCGCCTGTAGTCCCAGCTACTCGGGAGGCTGAGGCAAGAGAATTGCCTAAGCCCAGGAGCTGGAGGTTGCTGTGAGCTGTGACGCCACGGCACTCTACCGAGGGCGATAAAGTAAGACTCTGTCTCAAAAAAAAAAAATCCAGATTTTGACTTCCATCAAAAAATCTGAAGATCCAACAGCATAGACAGCCTGATAGCAATATAGAGGGTTTGAGTAACAAATGTCAGTGTCTTTTTTTCTTTTTAATTTCAGATTGATCTGAGGGTATAAATGTTTAGGTTACATTGTTTTCACTTCTAAGGTAAAGTTCCAGTTGTCCTTGAACCCCTCACTCAGGGGACATGCTGAACACCCTCACAATGTGCACATTGGGTGACATCCCACCAATCACTCTCCCTCCTCCTTCCCCTCTTTAGATTATACCTATGTTTTTTCTTAGCACGTAGTTGTTTATATATTGGTTTCATATTAATACTGGGAGTGCATTGGATTTTCTTTTTTTTTTTTTTTGGGGACAGAGCCTCAAGCTGTCACCCCAGATAGAGTGCTGTGACATCACAGCTCACAGCAACCTCCAATTCCTGGGCTCAAACGAGTCTCCTGCCTCCGCTTCCCAAGTAGCTGGGACTACAGGCACCTGCCACAATGCCCGGCTGTTTTTTGGTTGCAGCCGTCATTGTTGTTTGGC